>PVIR01009289.1:0-53789 GCA_004026965.1 Petromus typicus | reverse complement strand
TAACAATACTGGGTGTGGAGACCCACACCCAGCAGCAACCAGTACCACATACCACAGTGCCGGGCATGGTGGCTCACGCCTGTAATCCCAGCACTCGGGAGGCAGAGGCAGGAGGATTGTGATGTGAGTTTGAGGCTGAGCTCAGGGCCAGCCTGAACCACAAAGCGAGACCCTGTCTCAAAAAACCTAAAAAAAAAAAGAAAAACCCTAAAAAAAAAAAAAATTATGTACCTTGTGTTTTCTAATCATATCTTCCATCTCTTTCCATAACTTGTCTTTGTCAAAAGTAATGAAGATGTGTAAGTGTCAAGTCCACTGGTAGATGTCATTCTTGTGCAGGAGACTTGTCAGCAATGTCTGAGGAAGCTAATCATTCTCTCTGCTTTGAGACCTTTCCCTAGTTGACATCCAATATACTACAGTTTCCAGGTTTTCCTCCTGTTTCCCCAGGCTCTGCCTTCTCCACTATTTCTCATCTCCCTGACTTCTGAACATTGATGCTCTATACAATTGCTAGTTCAATCTCATTTCAATTTCTATAATTCCTCCCTGAGAAATTTCATCAACCTTCATGGTTTTAAATACCACTTGGCTATTCCTGATTCCAAAATTAGAAACTATACTTGCTACCTTTCCCTGAATTCCAGATCCATCTGCCAACCCAATATCCCAGCATAGATTTTCAAAAGCTTCTGAAGAAAACATTTTCAATGCTGATGCTTCCTTCTTCAAAACTGGTTTCTTCCATAAATTTCTTCATCTACTTTCAGGCCAATCTTATCCTTCCAATGGGTCAAACTAAAACATTGTTATATTTATTTTCCAATTTTTAAAATTTCCTATGTAAGATCTTTCAAGCCAATCATTATTGCCTTGTGTTTTAACTTATATAGAACTTTGAGTTCTCAGTAAGGTCACTTCAGTTGTATTGAAGGTAGACTGAAAGGTATTAAAGTGGGAGCCAGAAGATAGACAGGTTGCTACTGACTAAACTGTTAACCAAGGGACAGATGGTGGTGGTTTCCATTTCCATAAAAGTAGTTGAAGAGATGAAAAGTTGTTAGATTTTTTAATATAAAGAGCCAAGAGAACAACTGTGATAAGCCACGATTAGCTTATCTATACTCTGAGTTCTCAGCAATTCAGAGAATTTTACTTGTAAAAATGTCACTACTTTAAAAGAAAATTATGTTTACTGTTACATCTTATTTCTAATTATGTTTTACTGTTACATCTTATTTCCAAGACAGGGGCTAGTCACTTAACTATCCAAGATGTAGTGGAGTCAACAGTAAACAAGGAAAAGCACAAAAATGGAAGAGTCAGAAAATCAAAGTCACAGTGTTTAGCAAAAAAAAAAGAATTTTATTCTTCTAGATGACTTCCTAGAACACTGACTGTCAAATGTATGAAATGAATAATTCTCCTGTTAAAGTGCAGGGTGTGTTTCACCTGGTCTGGGTCAGGACCTAACTAAGATTTTATATTTTTAGCAACCATGGGAAAGGTCCATGACTGTGGTCCAAGGACACATTCCAGTCCACAAGGTACTGAAGTGATCTCAGAGCCTGTTTCACATCTGCTGTGATGACCCTTAGCCCCGCCCTGCAGCTTTGATCTGTTGGGCCCAGATGGTCTAGCTTCTGCATTTAAAAAGCTGGAACTTCGTACAACAATTAGGTTATTTTGATTCTCTAAAAATACTTAAAACCATTGGTACCACCTACTGGAGCTCAGTGAGAATCAGGCATTTGGGAGGGAGCATATGAGAAAGCAGAGAAGGGACAGAGAAGTAAAACTTATTAAAATGCAATACATATAGGTAGCCACCACTCAAAATGAAAGCTGTTATATTTTGCAAACAAACTCATAAAAAAGAAACAAAAAATCCACGTCCTGTGTGGCCAGAATCCACTCTTAAAATTTGTTTTAAAATAAGAGGAGGCATTTTTCTCCTTCAACCCCCCACAGACACTTTGACTACAAGAACATCATTAACAGAGGAAGAGCATTTACTAATCAACTTGCAACAGTTCCATTTATTTAGTTTATTATATGAATAGCTTTTCATATATCTATGTCTTTGTCAAAATTTAAAACTGACAAATGGCACCAAGAAATCCCTTTTCCACGTCAATGATGTATACTACCTGCCAATTCTTTTTAAATCTGTGGAATAGTTAGTCTTATTAACGTCTTCATTTTCTGTTCCAAACACAAAGCTGGTTATACACTATAGGAAATTGAATTTCTAATATAAAATACATCTAAAAGAAGGAGAGTTTAGAATTAAGCTCCGTCATCTGAGGCCTGCTGTTTTATAACTTTACTATTTCCACTATGAAAATGGTTTTCATGCACCAACTTATAAGCTTATAAGACTTATAAGCTGTATCAGCAGATATAGATTCATAGATTCACAGTTAACATTTTGATTTATTTTAAAGCCTGAAAATTCAATTAGAAGACAGGATTGTAGTGAATTCCCTCTTGAAAAAAACTTTGGTTAGTCATATCTAAAGTGTTCCTAAGTTAAATTAATAATGTAATCTTACTGTGTAACTTGATTCATTTACATTGGCACTTTCTTATTTCTGTAACAGATTTCCACTGTCTTAAAAACAGCATTAAAAAGAGTTTTTACTTTTTACTGCAGACTGAGATCAAAAAGCAAACTAAATGGCCACAAAAGGTCAGAAGATAATTAAATTCCACTTTCGGTGGATATAAATCATAATTTATACTTTTATGTGAGTTCTTTGCACAGGAGTAGGAAACATGATTCCTTTTATCAGATCCATGTATTCTGTTTAAAATGGAACAGTTGGGTAAATGTTTCCAGACAGGACTTTTTAAAAGAGAATTACATATGTAGTTGTAAGAGTGAAGTAGCAATGAAGTAACACAGATTTGAAATAGAATCATGATGTGACAATGCAGTCATTATTAAATATTTAAGAAAATGTCAACTTTAGTATGTTTAACACATAATTAGCATTAAATGATTTCACTTAGAAGAGGCCTGATGAAAACTAAAATGTAAAATCAAAGCCTAACAAAAAACTTATTTAAACTAAACATACACATACATGCAGACCACCACCGCCTTCTAGACCTGTTTTAAAATCAGGATGACTTCTATAAAAAGCTAGGATTGTAGCTCCCATTTGTCCCAGCCATTGCTCTGCTAGGTATATATGCAAAAGAATTAAAAGACTTATATCACAGTGACATATGTGCACCCATGTTTATAGCACTTTAGTTTGTGATTGCTAAATCTTGGAAACAACCCAACTGTCCATCAACTAGAGACTGGATAAGAAAGCTGTGGTTCTTCTACAGAATGGAGTATTACTCTGCCATAAAAATGATAAGTTTGAATCATTTATATTTAAATGGACATACCTTGAGAATATCCTCATAAGTGAAATAAATAGGTCTCAGATAGGTAAATATCGCATCTTTTCTCTGGTATGAGAAAATAAAGATGTAAATGAGTTCTAGAATTGTATATTATATATTGTGAAATAGAAAATACTCAAAGTGAAATAGAGTGAAGGGGGAAATAATGAGATTATAACAAAAAAGAAAGGAAACAAATTTTATGTATATAGGGGGTGGGGTGGTAGGGTGGTAGGGCTATGGCAACAAATGAGAATTAAGTTGTGTTATAGACTGGAGCAAATTCTCATTGTTGAGTGCAATCATGATGTGTATATGTAATGTACCAATAAAGATTTCAATTAAAAAAATCAGGATGACTTAACTAAAACCAGCAAATGTGGTGACTTTTCATTGTCATTTCTTTCTGGTATTACTCTGTTCATATTTGGAATCCTCATTTGTCACTAGAGTACTTGGATATAAATCCACATTAGATAAATCTGAAAACATGCTTTTTGCAAGAAACTTTACTTTTGCTGTTTTTCATGCTATCAAAATTTATCATCATATGGTTCTTTCCAATGTGGCTTCTGGCACCAATATTTTAATAAATTACTCTTCTGCATGTGGGGCATTGTGTGTCAAAACAGGAATACAAGATAAATTGCTGCTGCTGCAGGACTGGTACACCAGATCAAGCCCTCTCAAAAACATTTGCTTTAGATTTTAGACAGTTTTTAAATTTCAAAATATTTCACATAAATTTCTCAATTTCTTGTACTCTTCAGGAAGGAGATGTTCTGGCTATACTAAACCCACACACAACTACATGCTAATAATGACCCAGGGAAGTCCTTTAAATAGGGGCTCCTACACTCCTCTGTTAGCTCCAAGTCCTCATCATGCCCTGGTCCTTCAGACTGTGTACTTTTCTTTCATTCACAGGCATTTCCTCTAACCTTGGAAAACATGTATTTCAGTTTGCACCTTTTGTGGTACATAATATAATTGCTACTTTCTTCTAATTTTGCTGGTTTGAAGATCGTACGTTGGGTTGGCTAAAATGGTAAGATCTTGAAGATTTTTTTTCTAATAATTAAGACTCTCATGTTCTTATTAACAGTAAATTGTTTTTCAAACTCAAATGACTGACATTGTTAAAATAACATGAATTATCTTTTAGGACAGGATTTAAATAAGTATACCTGGTGTACACATCCTCTGACTTTTATTGTGGCAGAGAAGCCATACTTAGAATTTTATTTTGGAGACAGAAATCTTTCTAGGCTATTATCCTGAAATTTTCATGTTGGAAATATGATAATAACAGCATCTTGTTAAGCATTTTGAAATGATCTGGGAAAGTACTGGGAAAATTTCAATTTCAAAAGACTAAAGGCAAAAGGCTGTAGTTTCTGGAAGTTGTTAGGAAGTAAGGAGGAGCCTACACTTGGGAAATACAATAGACTAAATTACAAATTGGAAAGCAAAAACCAGGAAAAGACTAAGGGGTAAATTAGAGAAGATAACCCTGATGATTTATTCAATGTCACTACTGGTATCTGCTGCTATAATTGGAAAACCTTTAGGCCTGCAGCTTTCTTGATAGCCATCAGGATAACTGTACAAAGAGAGAAATTTCACGACTATAATCCCTTGGGTATAATATAAGGTCTCCGGCTCTTTCCTGTCTGACACTTTTCCTCATTTCTCTTCCCAGCTATGTGAATTGAACATCTCTGTTTCACCAGATCCTTCTGCAATGTGCTTGTTGCCTTGGAGCCAGCCTCTCACATACTGCACCTCCTTAAACCGTGAGCCAAACCGACCCTCTCCCCCTCTAAGCTCCACGTGTCTGGTATTGTGCCCTAGCCACAGTAAAGCTAACGCACTCCTCTCAGTTTTCACCTTCCAGGAAATCGTCAGGTAGAGGGATAGATAATTCCCTTAATTAACGAAGTTAATTACCTACCTAGTGATTACCTTTTTCTTCATTTTCCTTTTCAAAATGAACATGTATTTATTAATTTTACCCAGTACTAAGAACTTTATATGTATTTTACTACTGTTATCTCCATTTTGAGATGCAGAAAAAGAGGGTTCACAGGGTTCATTGTTTTCAAAATCTAAATCTAGTAAATTACAAAATGGAAATGATATCCAGAGCCCCTGATTTTAAGACTGCCTGCTCTAAGAACTTTGGTGAATGTTTAATGATCACCTAAAGGAATGATTTTCCATCAAGAAGATACAGCAGTACCTCAGCTCACTACTTCATTTTTTCCATGATTCTGTAAGTCTCATTCAATTCATTTTTTGACCAGAACAGTTGAATTAGTGAAGTTTGTGACCCAATGTACCACTTACAGGAAATATTTGCCATTTACATTGAATGCTTGTGCTTGGTGGTAACAATGTATTTTGTAGCCTCAAGTCTTACAACTTCTAAATCTTTATTGTATATTAATAGCAAATTCTACTTACTTTTTAAACAGTTCAGAAGGCCACCTTGCTTTTTCATTTATTTGATCGATTTGAACTATTTCTCCTAATTATCTGTGGGTATCTTTCCAATATACTAATCTGACAGGAAATATAAATTGTTCTGCGGTCAAATGAGTTGAAGAAACTTCTCTGCAGGCCGATTCCACTGAAGTGGATGGAGAGCGTTCCTTCTCCGAGGCTTGGCTGGGCTAGTAGATCGATGAGTAATCCCAACTGTAAGGCCGTTGGTCACGGAGCAGCCGAGGGGAGAGGAAGACGATATATGCGACACTCTCAAAGTGCAGCAAAACAAATGGAACACAGCACTTACGATGAGAGGTCCTTCTCTGGAAATGCAGTGGGGCGTAACATGAGAGCATCAGACTGGAAACAGGGCTTTATTTGCACATCTGAATTTACTGCTTTTGGGACCATGCGTGGGTCCTGAAACTTTCTACGTTTCAGTATCACTGAACAAGTCTTCATTAAATTGTCAGCTGTACTTGTGATTTACATGATGTACTGCATTATATTAAGTCACTGTCACTTATGTAGTTATGACTTTGAAAAAAATTAAGCCACAAATAACAGGACTGGAAATAAGTTAAAGCATGTGGGGAGAAACAAAAAACAACTCAGTTTTGAAAATAAGAGAAGATAGTCACTGGCCCAAATAGGCAATATGTATTTATTTGCTAAGGGTATAAATAAGGAGATGTAAAACGAGGACCTTTATGGAATTTTGGGGTTCATCTATATGTGGAAACAATGCTGACCATAAAAAATTTACTGAGTTAGTATCTTTGGTAGTAAATGTTTATCAAATCTCAACATAAATACAGAAGATCATGCCTAAGTCACTGGAAAATATATTTGTTATTTTGTTATTTTAATTTGTTTTAGTCACCAATGTTTCAAGTGGCAACACCTATACATTAAGTTATACTCTTATAGTTGTTTTATTGAGATTTAGGAATATCTAAGTCAAAAGGAGAGTGAAGCTTCTATTTGATGAAACATCATATGAATATCACATTTCTCTGGTATGTGGTACCAGTGAAGCTAAAGTACTGGCCCAAAAATACTTTTGAATTCAGTTTTGTAGTTATTCCAGCTGGAGTCATAGCCATATGACAAGAATAGTAAATATTGCACATAATCATAAGGGATGCAAATTTATATTAGCCATTCTACATATATTTTGCAGAAGATATTGCATTCATCTGATTAATACAATCAATAGATATATTTTCTTATGCTCATCAAGTACTAGTGTCTTCTTGCTTTCTAATCATATGAATTGTACCTATGTGTGAAATTAAGGAGAACCCAGTTATTATTCTAGATCTTTAATAATAGTCATGTTTCAACTATTCAGTTTGCATTAATCCTGACATGTATTTAAGGAAATTTAAGAGGCATGAAAAGTTATGTTGCATTTCAAATATCACAAATCAGCAAAACTTCAGGATTTTATGAGTCACTGCAAAGCAAAGCATATTTAATGAGTTATTAAAAAACTTGATATGGTTAAAATCATTGTATTTACCTGGGCCGAGGACTTAGCTCAGTGGTTCCAGCACATGTCTTGTAAGCGCAAGGACCCAGGTTCGATGCCCCAGTAACCACATACCATACTGGGCATGGAGACTCACACCCAGCAGCAATCAGTACCACATACCACATTGCTGGGCGTGGTGGCTCATGCCTGTAATTCCAGAACTCAGGAGGCAGAGGCAGGAGGATTGGTGTGATGTGAGTTTGAGGCTGAGCTCAGGGCCAGCCTGAACTACAAAGTGAGACCCTCTCTCAATTTATTGGTACATTTTATATATACATTACGATCACACTCAATATTGGGGATTTGTACCAGTATATGACACAAGTTAATTCTCATTTCTACCCATTCCACTACCCACTCTACAATCTCCCTATCCCCTATATACATATGTCTTCTTTTTTTAACATCATATTTTTTTCTTTCCTCTAATTACTTACCCCTACCCTTTTCCCTTTAAATATTTTCTGTTTCATGGTATCTATCATACATTCTAGAACACTCTTACAGATTCTTCAGATTCTCATACCAGAGAAAAGATAATGTATATAAATAGACACATCTGCGGTCTATTTATTTCACTTGTGAGTATGTCTTTAAGGTGTGTTCATTTGAATATGAATAACTCAAACCTGTCATTGTTCATGGCAAAGTAATACTCCATTTAAGAGAAAAACCACATGTTCTTTATCCAGTCTCCAGCTGATGGACATTTTGGATGTTTCCAAGATTTACCTATCACAAACTAAGCTGCTATGAACATGGGTGCACAACTATGATATGATTCTTTTAATTATTTTGTGTATATTCTTAGCAGGAGAATAGGGTCAAATGGGACCTCTAATTCTAGTTTTTGAGGAATCTCCACACTGATCTCTATAATGGCTGCACCATTCTACCTTCCCTCCAACGGTGAGCAATACTCTTTTAAGAATGTGCCCACATCAATTTATGTAAGTACTTTTTTACAGATCATTAATTGCTCAATAGAAAAACTAAGAAAAGGAAAGAGTCCAAGAAGACTACAAGTCACTTCCAGATTAATATCAGAGCATTTGCTTTAAAATTTGATATCCAACATATTCCTTTGTGACTGATACCCACCTGTCAGAAGGAACTTCTTTACATGACTGACATAACTTTTTAATAAAAACAAGTCAACATGCATATATTAAGTATCTACTTTATAGAAGCTACATTATGAACTGTCATCCTTTTATGACCATAAAAATTGGAAAAATTGGTGAAAATTGGAGAAAAAATTATTTTAAAAAAAATTTACCAATGTATCCTTTGGCAAATTACCTAGTTTGCCTGAACTTCAAATTGGTCATGTATATAATTACTCCATGGAATTATAAGTGTCTTTGTGACTTTGTGACATAAATGTGGAGAGCAGTCACATTTCAGTAAAACAGAACACTTACTATTAGAAAACTGGATATGCACTCCAAAAACATGTCATCTCATTTTCAGAAACAACAGCACACTCATTAAGTTGAGTTCTTTACCTTGGAGCAGATGACATAAAATTTGACATGATAAACTACCCTGCTGAATGCTGTCCTCCCTGCAGAAGATGTTTCCAATGGTAAAGATGAGATTCCACAAGTGCTCCATTCACCATCAGCACCCTCATCACAAAATTTATCCTAAGGAATGTTTTGTAACTGAATATTTCTAAAGATTATTATTCATAATTTGAAGCTTTTATTTTTTTCTTTCCATATCTCTAGAGTGTCAGTGAATTAGCCTCATAGATGAGAACTGGTGTAATAAAGAAATAGTGAGGCTGGGTGTGGTGGCACTTGCCTGAGGTCCCAGCATACTGGACACTGAGGCAGGAAGATTGCGGTTAGTGTAGGCTACATATTGAGTTTAAGGCCAGCCTGAACTACACAGCAAGACCCTGTCTCAGAAAAAAATGAGACCTATCATTTATTAATACCATACACTGTTTTTAGTCACCATTCTAAGGCTCAGACAGTCATGAAATGAACTGAATGACCTTTACTTGAATAAACAATGAACAAGTATTAAAACTTAGCTGAATATAATGCCCCACAAAAGGTTGCTGTTGGCTTTATTTCTAATTAGTACATGAGGGGCCAGGGATTTAGCTCAGTGGTTTCAGTGCATCTTGCAAGCGCAAGGGACCAGGTTTGATGCCGGTAACCACATACAACAATACTGGGCATGGAGATTCACACCAACCAGCAACCAGTACCATATACCACAGTGCCAGGTGTGGTGGAACATACCTATAATCCCAGCATTCAAGGGGCTGAGGCAGGAGGATTGCTGTGAGTTTGAGGCTGAGCTGAGGGCCAGCCTGAACAACAAAGTGAAACACTGTTTCAAAAATAAAATTAGTACACGATAACATTACACGTATTTCAGGTGGTCAAATGAAAATTTTTATTTGTTTTGTAAAATACGGCTAGAAAGCATAATTACTATAGAGGAAAGATTTTCATATGGATATGTGATTTCTCATTTTCCTGTGGCCTGACAATGGAAAGAAAAACAGGAAATAAAAACAATAGAAAAATTACAAGTTATTGCAAAAGTACAGCAGAGACTATCTTCCAGAGTAAGAAAAAAAGAAAAGAACCCTATTGTGTAAAAGCAAGTCAGGGAACTCTAATTATCATTTAAATCCACATTCTCTCTCTCTTTCTGTACACATTAGAAGAAAATACATTTTTTACCAAACAGAATCTCAAATTATTTTGTTGACCAATGGGGCAGTTGTAAAAGGCTGAGAAGGAATTGGTATAAATGCAGAAAGATGATTCAATCTGATCTTGTTATGTAACTTTGAGAAAGTATCCAACTAAATTAATAAGCAATTGCAAACTTGGTAGACAGTTAAGATTTTACTTCTAAACACAATAAAGTCAAACGTTGGAGTGGATTTGGAAGAGTGATTAAGAGTAAAACCAGAGGGGGCCGGGGAGTTAGCTCAGTGGTTCCGGCGCCTGTCTTGCAAGCGCAAGGGCCCGGGTTCGATTCCCCGGTAACCACATAACAATACTGGGTGTGGAGACTCACGCCCAGCAGCAACCAGTACCACATACCACAGTGCCGGGCGTGGTGACTCACGCCTGTAATCCCAGCACTCGGGAGGCAGAGGCAGGAGGATTGCTGTGATGTGAGTTGGAGGCTGAGCTCAGGGCCAGCCTGAACCACAAAATGAGACCCTGTCTCAAAAAACCTAAAAAAAAAAAAGAGTAAAACCAGAAGCTAAAGTTAAAATCATTAAAAATAAAAAAATTCCTTTTAAAATGTTATATCCATAATAAACTGTTACATATAAATGCACTCTTCAATTTGAAGTCCAGCAAGTTAGCCTAAAAGAAAGATGAAAGAAGACATACATGAACATTCTGAATTGAATGTATTAGAGTGGAGCTGAAAATGCTACACAGCAAGCCGCTGCTCACTGTTTTCCATTAGCTGTTGCTCACGTGTCTTGGGGTGGGAGGAGGGGACAAACTGGCCATCACAGAAAATCCGGGTGTCAAGTTGGGTCACGGTGCACGTTCACCTCAGAAATGTTCTATTGAACAACTGGGTCGTATACACCTGGTGTAGGAACTATTTTTCTACCACAAGGGACACCAATAAATGTTTGTTATTTAAACAAACAAAAAACCCCTAACTGGTAGGAAACAGTACGAGTGAATTTCAGAATAGTTTTCCACCCTCATTCTGCATCCACTGATGTTGTCCAGTGAGCAGTACACTGAGGCCGTCAGAAGACAGGGAAAGAATTTTGCCTTCGAGGCTTCTTGCCCTTGACATGAGGGTTCTAACAAGTAACTGCCTGGCAACAGAATTTTCTGTTTTCCTGACAATCTAAGGTAGTCATCTTTTAAAAGTGAATGCACTATGAGACGTAGCAATTGAGAAAAAAAGTTATCTCTCCTGGGCTTCCTATACGTATCCTCTAAGAATGAGAAATAAAACAAGAAGAACAAAATTTTATCCACTGCATTTCTATTACTTTAGAAATAGACTTATATTTTATAAAGTGCTCTGGAAAACTGCAAAACTACTGGGAAGTTTCTCTTCTGTCTCACGTCCTGTTGAATCTTAAAAGGGAAGCTGATATCAATAGTCAGTGCTAATCTTTAAACAGGTGATCTACGAATATTTCTTTGAAATGTAAGCATATTTATAAGATCCCTCTAAGACAAGAATTTTAACCATTATGCATCAATGAGAAAAGTGAGAGTAGGTAATTGGGTCATTTGTCTGTTGGGCCAGAGGAAGAAAGAAAATACACAGAAGAGAACCTGTCAACTAACACTGTAAAATCATCATATGCTTATCTGTGGCTGATGATTGTAAAATCATTGTATGCTTATCGTGTATTATGATTGTGAAAAAAAATACCCAAAGTATCCTTTATTACTGAAATGTACCATGTGGTGACTTTGTCTCCTTCCCAGGAACAAAGACTAAGAACCTGATTGGCTGAGCCAATTGGCCTATTTAAGTATGAGCACATCTCATACTCAACAGACCATGCAGAGCGGGGCATGCCCTGGCTTGCAACCCTATTCTGTGGCTAAGGTGGTTCTCGTTCTGCTATCTGAATTTGCCACACTTTAAATGAACTTTCACTTTATAATATACCCATCTGGCCTCCGCCATTTCCTCTAAGAGGCCCACTTCTCCATTCTTTGCTGGAGCAAAGCCAAGGACCTTAAGAACAGCAGAATCTCACAGATACCATCCCACTTCCCACCCAAACCCGACCCCCAGCACCAGACACAACACAGCCAGATCCTTGGATGGAAGGAGGCAATTCTGAGCTCACACCTATAGGATTTGAAGATCAACTGCTTTTTTTTTAAAGTTATAGAAAAAAAAAAAAGTTTGGCCTCATTTGAGACAGTGGTTTCCAAACTAATAGTCAAACACATTGACCTAGAAGGCATCAACTATAATTACAATAGTAATTAGGTACATTCATAAGCAGATCATTATACTATTAGAAAATAACTTTGACTATTCCATTTAGACTATTCAATGTTGAGTTAAATACTATATTTATTCCCATTTAATATGAAGTTACTGAACATAGATATTGTGTAGACAGTAGATCTAGATATATAAAACAACTTGCTACTTGTACTCCTGTTGTACATTTTCCCTAAACATGTAGCTTGAAGATTCCCTGAAGATGTACAGAAAGTCTTTCAGCCCGGGGACTTTCTAGGTGCCTTAGTTACTTCCTTCTTCACATAGACACAATATCAAACATGCATAATTTTAAAAAACAAAGTGCTCACAGTTGGTAGAGCCTCAGTCTGTTGTCAGGTGGCTCAAAGGCAAAACAACCTAGTACAGTGAGAAGCAGCTCACGGCACAGCAGATGGGAAGCAAAGAGAGACAAGTAGAGGAAGGATGAATATCCTCCTCCAACCAAGCTTTATCTTTCAATGTAGCATTTAATTATAAACTTGAGAATCATGTTCCCATGATCCAGTCACATCCCCAAAGCCCCACCTATGAGACTTTGGGGGATATCTAGATATAGCCATAACTCTGTATCCCTTGCTTCCAAAAGACTCATGTACATACATATAGGCAAACTGTATTTAGTCCGTTCCTAAGTATTGTCCAAGCCCTAACAGTTTCAGTACTACTGAAAATTCCAAGTGTAAAGTCTTCTCTGAGATTTAAGACAAATGCTTAGCTGTCAGCTCTTATAAAAATCAAAAGAAAATTTAATACTGTCAGTGTACCAAGTGGATATGCTACAAGCTGAATGTTCCCATTACCAATGGGAGAAGTAGGAGGATAGAAAAGAATGGTGCAAAGCGAGACTGAAAAGATCGCAAAACAAACATTAAGTCCTGTATCTCCCTGCTCAACACTCAGGGAAATATATGGCAAGAAGTTAACTCCTAAACCAAATAACTTTAAAATATGTGTGTGTATGCACCATTGACTACCATGAGAAATTGTTTTAAATCAGCTTAGGAAACATTAATGAAAAATAAACATCCATTAGGAAAAGAAACACTAATAAAAATAAACATTCACTACGAAATAGACTATTCATGTTATCTCTTCCATGAACAATTTTAAATTATAATTCATCACACTTCCTCATAATCCTATTATGAATGCCTGGAGTGCTTTGAGCTGTCTTCAAAGTTAGAGCTAATAATGCATGCCACAATTGCTTTCTTTCATGTCATAAGTATTGAAGAAGTTGAAAGGCAATGCTGAGTTCATGTAATTATAAAGTGTAGTAAGAATGTGCTCCACAACATTTGATCCCGTAACTAGTCTGAAATGATTGACTCCAGAATAATTCATAATACTGCTAATGGTCTATGCATAAACATATAGTAATAAAATACTGACGGAAACAAACATTAAAGTTCCAAATTTATTTTTTTCATCTTATTTTATTTTATGTTTTGAGACAGGATCTCACTTTGTAGTTCAGACTGGCCCAGAACTCACTATGTACCCCAGGTTAGTCTTGAACTCACAGCAACCCTCCTGCCTCTGCCTACTAAGTGCTAGGATTACAGGTGTGAGCCACCACACCTGGCACTTTGATAATGTCTTACCTAGGATTGAACTCAGGACCTAGCACTTGTCAGACAGATGCTGGAACCACTGAGCTAATCCCTAGCCCTGTCTCTATCTTATTTTAGTAGAAATAATAATAATGATTGATCACAATGATATTTACACTCTCTGTGCTTTATATAAGGAATAGGAAGGGCCAGGGATTTAGCTCAAGTGATAGCATGCCTACTTTGTAAGCATAAAGGCCCAAGTTTGATCCCTAGTATTGCCAAAAGAAAGAAACAATGAAAAGAAAGAAAGAGAGAGAGAGAGAGAGAGAATAGAAACCTTAACTACTAAATTCCTCAATATTTCTCTCCAACAACTACAAGGGTAATAATAAAATTATTATAAATCTCTATAAATACTGCTTATTGATTTTGAATGAGTACACAAATACATATAAAAAATTTAAAAACAAGTACATATCTAGTATATTTTCTGTAATTCACATGGGCTTTCTCATAACATTACTTCCAAACTCTCCTATTTATACTTAAATATATATTTATATTTCAGTATATTATCTAGTATTCTATTTGTATGCAGTCTAAACACTTACAATGAGTCAAATGTATCACTCATATTGCTACCTTTTAGGTAGAAACTTTTACAGATAGTTCTTACACGGCTGGGGAGATATTTGGCTTCTTTAAATTGATATTAAATTGATATTGATATCCTTCAAGTTATTCTTTTGTTCAGATAAAAGCTTCCAATAAAAAATAGCTGAAATTTCTAAGATCACTTTGATTCACATTTTTTTGGGCATTAAAAAAAAAAGTTTTAGTTTATTAGCACGTCTGCATTGTACATAACATTTACATTCTTTGTAGGGAATTGATACATGTGCACAGCACATCTTAATTTTTTTTACATCCCTTTCCCCTTCCTTCCTGACCCCTTTCCTCTGTCCTTTGGTCTCCTTCCATTGGGGAAGGCAGGGTGATTCACTTTTGTGGGTAATGTGCAATGAACTTTGCTGTCTATTATCTCTTCTAGGGTTAACTTCTTCACCCAGAAGATGTTCCCTCTGCCATTTGGAATTTAGGAAGCACGTATTGAACTGAGCATGCTCAGAATCTGATCTGTATCTGATGACAAGTCTCTCCGATATGAATACATATGATTTTCTCCCCCCCCCCCCAAAAAAAATCCCTTGCATCATTTGATTAGGGCAACACTGCTATGGAAGTCCGCCTCTATGCTCTGAAGACTTGTGTAGGTACAGAACTCTTCCATTACCTAGTTGTGCTGGTTGGCTTTGAGCTCACCCAGAGGTAAACCATCATGTTTGGTTACAGTAAGAATAAAAATATATTAAAATATATTTAATTGGGCTGGAGATTTAGTTCAGTGGTTTGGGCACCTGCCTTGCAAGTGTAAGGGTCTGGATTCAATCCCCTGGTAACCACATACAACAATACTGGGCATGGTGGCTCATACCCACCAGCAATCAGTACCACATACAACAATGCTGGGTGTGGTGGCTCACACCTGTAATCCCAGCCCTTGGGAAGCAGACATAGGAGGATTGCTGTGAGTTCCAGACTGAACTCAGGGTCAGCCTGAACTCCAAAATGAATGAATGAATGAATAAATATATATATATATATATATAAATTAAAATATTTTATTAATTTTATCGATACAATTCAGATATAATGATCACATTCGTCTCAAGGAATTTGCATCTGTATCCACTATATATTGATTCCTCTTTTTCCCTAACCTCCTCTTCTCCCTTTCACCCATCTCACCTGCATTTACAACAGATTGGCTTCTATTGTTTTCTTCCTTTCTCTTTTTTTTCTTTCCCTTCCTTTTCACCTTATCCTGCCTTAGTTCCTCTTTGTTTTTGAACAATATTTTCCCATTTCCAATTATATATTTTATATTTATCTGAGCAGATTCCAAAACCAGTGAGACAATGAAATATTTACACGTGTGTCCAGTTTATTTCACTTAAGAGTATAGCCCCTAGGTGCATCCATTTTGCTATAAACATCTCAAATTTATCCTTCTTAAAGGCTGAGTAGTACTCTACTGTACAAAAACATCTTTTTAATCTGTTCATCTGTTAATGGGCATGTGGGTTGCATCCAAGATTTATCTATTACAAAGAGATATTATCTATTACAAAGAGATAATAGACAGCAAAGTTCATTGCACAGCTCAGTGGCACGTGCCTGCTTGGCAAATTCAAAGCCTTAAGTTTGATTCCTGGTATCAATAAGAAAGAAAAAAAATCAAGATTTATCTATTATGATCTGTGTTGCTAAAAACATAAGGGCATATATATACATATATATATATATATATATATATATATATATATATATAACTTTAGGTAATATATTTTTCTCATGAACAGATTTACTTTTATTCATTCATTTATAAATGCATACATTTAAAAATATTTATTGATATGTCCTCTACGATAGAGAAAATTTTAGTAACTGAGAACATAGCAGTGAATGAAATAAATTATTATATTCATAGATCTGTTGTTTTGATCCAAACTTAACTGATCCTTGTGAACACTGGTAAGCATGAGGAAGAGAAATGAAGCAGGCGGGCGCAGTGCGGACGGGATGCTTCTGCTGAAGGAAGGGCACAAGAGCTGTTAGACGCGGTGTTCCAAGAAAGTCTTATGAATAATAAAGATAAAGCATTTTAGCCAAAGGAATAATAAATGCAAAAGTACTCAGAACAATTAGAAAGTTTATTTGGATTCTTTAATATGTGAGAAAGATAGAGCTTTCTCAAAAATCATGAAGAATAAGGCCAGGGATTTACTTTAGTGATTCTAGCATCTGACCGGTAAGCACAAGGTCTGAGTTTGAAAACCAGTAACCGTACACCAAAATGCTGGGCGTGGTGGCTCAAACCCGTAATCCCAGGATTTGGGAGGCAGAGGCAGGAGGATTGCTGTGGGTTTGAGGCTGAGCTCAGGACCAGCCTAAACTACAAAGCGAGACCCTGTCTTAAGGAAAAAAACAAAAGAAAACAAAACTCCTGAAGGATATTTTAAAATATTTTTTTTCTGTATAAAAACAAGCTAAGGGTAGTTTCGTGGTGGGGCATATACTTAGCAAACACTAAAAAACAAATCTACAAAAAGACCTCCTTTTGACCTCTACTGGTAGCAGTTAAAATCCTGCCACATAAAACTTTCTTCTTGCCAGTTGGATTGTATTTCTAAGTTAGAATAGATATATTTTCCTATAATGAAATATAGATTGACTGTGTTGCTCTGGTTACTTTAATGTATGTTTTGTACAATTTCCATGAAAGATGTTAACTTCAAAAAGAGTAATAACATATAGGGTAAGGAAAATGAAACCATCATTTATTGTGCCAAGCAGTCATTATTCATTATATAAACAGCAAGGTAGGGATTATTGACTCTGCTTTAAAGATCAGTAACCTAAAGGGTCACAGGCTTGTACGACTTATTCCAGAACAGCTCTCTGGTAGTAATTCCAGTAGATAAACCCGACCTGAGAAACTTCAGAGCTCCTACAACCCATTCACTAATAAGCACAGAAATACAGTGTGAAATGAAATCTTTACTGTCTGAAAGAAGTTGTCCACTATTAATGAAATAAGAGCAGTTTCAGATAAAAATCTATTCAATCTGTTTGCAAAGTTTTAAAACAATGCTAACATGTAGCACTCGCGAGGTAACAGAGGTGGACATTCGCCACATATTTCTTATTGTTTTTATTATCAACTTTTTTCTTTACAAATCGTACAGTATAGGTCCGGGGAGTTAGCTCAGTGGTTCCGGCGCCTGTCTTGCAAGCTCAAGGACCTGGGTTCCATCCCCGGTAACCACATACCATACTGGGTGTGGAGACTCACACCAGCAGCAACCAGTACCACACACCACAGTGCCGGGCATGGTGGCTCATGCCTGTAATCCCAGCACTCGGGAGGCAGAGGCAGGAGGATTGGTGTGATGTGAGTTTGAGGCTGAGCTCAGGGCCAGCCTGAACTACAAAGTGAGACCCTGTCTCAAAAAAACAAACAAAAAAAAAAACCCAAATCGTACAGTATAGCTACAGAGAAATGTCTCATAATACAAGATGCAATATTGCAACGGTGTAATATATGATTAGAACAATAAAAATAATAATGTGAAAATGCAATTTAATATATACATAGCATGTAATATAAATCTTATATCTCCCTAAACTACCCTGTTGGTTTCCTCTATCTCTGAGTGATTTTAGAGGGGATGCATTTATAACAGAGCAGCAATCTGTACGAATGTGACTCAAACTTCATTCCACTCACACAGCAGCATATAAGCATTAATTTATTTTCCCTTACAGCCTGCCCTCAAACTCAAGTATACCTTTTGTTTACTGAGGCTTTCAACTTGCTTTGGGGGTACAGTTGGAGGATATATTTGAATTTCATAAACAATGACCTGTGTTCTAAAATAATTCAGTTTAAATACACTCTGTCTTTCAGTTTACAAGATCCTCACTGCTTAACCTTTTCTTGGCTGATCATCGACTGTCTCTTCCCACAATGCGCATGCGTGCGTGCGTGAGTGCGTGTGTTACCAGGGATTTAACCCAGAGACTTTCTACTGAGCTACATTATTTTTTACTTCTCTATTTTAAGACAGGGTAAATGATTCTGGTAGCTTCAGATTCACCATCCTCCTCCTCAGCTTCACCAAGTACTGGGAATCCAGGCTTAGGACACCGCACTATGCTTATTTTAGTTTCTTTAGCTGTCCCTAGAACTATATCGTCACACTCCACTCACTTTTCCTTTGCTCAGTAAGAAGTAGATCCTGGTCCTCACGTTATTCACCATCAACATCTATAACACAAGCAATGTGACTGACTGGCTGACTTGTTCACATTTTTTAACGATCCTAGATTTTCTTGTTCAGCCAAGTTTCTAGATGTCTTGCTAATAAAAGCATTTTTTTTTTTTTTAGATTTTAGACTTCATTTTGGCTAATCCATTCTCCAAAAGTACAGAAGATGTATTCCTATACATTCTCACTTAAAATGATAGAAATATCATAATGACCAGAAATTTTATAGAACTATGTCTATATTTTGACACAATAGTTAGCACTTGCTTCCTTAATAAATATTTTCAGATGTTAAATTTGGCAGGAGTATTGGCAAAAGAGTATGGTATGTGTTTATTTATTTCTCATCCCAGTACAAAATGCTATATCACACAAAATTGAATACAGTTATGGTACGTGAGTGCATCCATACATAGTTCACAGCATGCCAACTATTTGTTAAATCTTAGAAATATATCTGTGGGGGCCGGGGAGTTAGCTCAGTGGTTCTAGCACCTGTCTTGCAAGCGCAAGGGCCCAGGTTCGATTCCCCAGTAACCACGTACCATATTGAGCGTGGAGACTCACGCCCAGCAGCAACCAGTACCACATACCACAGTGCCGGGCGTGGTGGCTCACGCCTGTAATCCCAGCACTCGGGAGGCAGAGGCAGGAGGATTGCTGTGATGTGAGTTGGAGGCTGAGCTCAGGGCCAGCCTGAACCACAAAGCAAGACCCTGTCTCAAAAAACCTTAAAAAAAAAAAGAAAAGAAATATATCTGTGAGCAAAAACTCACATAGATTTTGACACCCCGAACTTTATGATGAAATAAAAAGATATTTGTCAAATTATAGTAATGCATTAACAAAAACTGAGATAGGGATTTGGAGTGGAAAGAGAATGCTATTAAAAAGATCATAATCCAAAGGAAGCTGATAGAGGCTGAGGGGTTGGACTAGAAATGGAGATGAGTGGTCAAGGCTATTGGCCCTGAGATCTGATAATAAGCAGAAAGCTAACCAGGTTAAGAGCAAGAGATGGAAAAAATGAAATAGAAATGGCACATTCAACCACTACTGTAAAAAAATTAAGAAAGAGGGTGAGGAAGGAGGGTGGGAAGGAGAGAGAAAGGGAAGGAGAAAGGGAGGAGGAAGTTACAAAATCTCTCAGGTTTTTGTCCTGTTCAAAATGGTGGGCACAATGAGGATTGAATCTGTAAAAACAAACTTTTGTATATTCAATAAATGAACATATGCATAACATAGTATCATTTTGGTGATTAATTTTCCATTCAAGATAATTTTATTTGATATTTACTGTACACTGAAAAACTCTTTCCCATAGAGAATGTTTATTAACTGTATGTTAAAAACTTTAGAGCATTATTTCTTTAAATCCTCTGAACACTTGGGAAATTGAACCTAGAAAAAGTTAAAAATTTGTTCCAGATCACTGACCTCAAGAGAGGTCAAGGTCCGTATTGAATCAGTCATGGCCAAGGCTACATCTCCTTCCATTTTACTGTCTGTCTCCCGATGACCCAGAGCCTATGTGCTCTGTAAAGCAGCGTACCCCCACTTCCTCTTCTCACATGGTCATTTGGAACGGCTTGCGCTGGTCTGCATGGTTAGTTTTCAAAAGGTAGCATTTAACATACTCATCCTCACTCATTAAGCAGAGTTCATGAGTCTTCCTTTGAGCCTATTCTTACTGAAGAAGATATACCATTTCCTTCTTTCCACGCTACAACCCTGCGATCTCAGCGTACTACTTGTGCCTTCTTAAGTCCTTTCTAATATGAATATGTCTCTAAGTTGGAGACATAGGTAACATTTGAAGGCTGCTAAAAATTCAAATTGCTTATATTTTAAAAATAAATTATGTTTTTTGATATGCTACCTAAGTTCTGTACATGAATTTTAGCCAGACATCCATTTAGAGAAAATGATTAATGGGAGCAGCTGCATAATAATAAATGTAATGGACCAGAAGAATAAAGAATAATTATGTTATCTTGGGCTTTTACCTACTTATTTTTTAATAAGTGCATTTATCATTTTTAAATTCTGGCTTCCTTTTGCACTGTTATATTTACAGTTTATTTTGACTATCACACCGCCAAATTTGATGCTCAAAATTTATTTGCATTTTCTCTAGTTTTATTTACATATATTCAATCAGGAGATAAACAGAAGTAACGGTTTTCAAAATTATCTTCATTGGAGATGGATGCTTCATATGATTTCATAAGAGAATTGGACTACCAACTAAAGCTTTGATTAGACACAAAGAAAATATTTTTTCCTTGACTATTAAATGGGATGTTCAGGTTATTCACTGAACCATTCAAAAATATAGAACTCTGATCCATACTTTCTATACCTTCAACATGAAGTTCTGAATTCTAATCAAAAGACATATTCACTATAACTACCTACAAGTTAGATGGACACAAGACACTTATCAAAATTCTCATATGACTGAAATTAAACTGTAAATTATGAGTTATTAGGTTTGACATGGGATGGAAGCAGATGTACAGTTCAGCGTACTTTCATTACCAAGTTGTCCAATTTTTAAAATTTAAAACAAAGTATCCTTCTGAATACCTAGATCAGGAGGCCTGAGGAGTTCACATGAAAAAAGTTCTGGCAAGGTAATTTTAAACCTGCTTTCTTCTTTTGCGTATTATTGTATAACATTTTAAAACCATTCTAATTAAATTATAAGCTCTATACATTCAATTCAAGTTCTCCAGTAGAATGCAGATATATTCTAAAACTCACATAATTCCTGTACCACTATTCATATTTTATCTATACTGAACAAATCAGTCACTATAAATGTAATGCTCATGAATTACATGTCTGTGATAGATTTGAATTTTGGTTGTAAATACTGAAATATTAAATGAATATTATCAGATTTGGTTTTAGTAGACTAATAAATATATGATAACATGAGTTCAACAGACATTTCTAAGAGCAAAAGACTGCTTATTCAGGCATTAAAAATGTTGAGTGCATACTATGTTCAAAGTAAGAAACTGTAAATCGGGCCAGGGATTTAGCTCAGTGGTTCTGGCATCTGCCTGGCAAGCACAAGGTCCAGAGTTTCATCCTTGGTAACCACATATCACAATGTCAGGTGTGGTGGCTCACACCTGTAATCCCAACACTTGGGAGGCAGAAGCAGGAGGATTATTGTGAGTTTGAGGCCTGCCTGAGCTACATAGTGAGTTCTAGGCCAGTCTGAACTACAAAGCAAGACCCTGTTTCAAAAAAGAATTTAAAAAAATAAAGTAAAAAAGAAAGAAAGAAAGAAATTGCAAATCTTACGAAAAGGGACATATGACATAGTTTGTTTTCCAAATGTTTACTAAGTAAATAAATTAAAGTGACCAAAGATAGATAGATGGATGATAGATAGATAAAAGAGAAGCAACTAGTTAGACTGTCTCAAGTTATACAGAAAGATTTGTTTGTTTTTCTTCAAATATATTTCAGCTTATATTATTAAATGCCTAGGAATATTGCCTTATATTATAATACATGGAATATACTATTAAAATGGATTTTTATTACTAATAATAACACTACCCACGTGGATTACAGGGAGTAAAATTCTGGTTAACAAGAACATTCTAAAAGTACTCACAGTTACAAAGTATCTCAAATTTTCCTCTGAAGAACATAAGAGTCATAACAGATGACTGGAAAACAAGCCAAGTTCTAGTAAATTTCTTGGGAAAGGGGTTCAAATACCTGGAAGCCCTACATATATTATGAAGGTAAAGTTAAGCAACACTTTTCCTTTCTTATTCAAGAGAATTATTTCATTTATCAGACTTTTACTTCAAATGCAAAAAAAAATAGAATCATGATGTAAAGTTGATCTATAAAAATTGCATATGTTTTCAACCATAAAATGAAAAACTTTGAATTACCTCATTTTACAGATGAAGCTAATATAAAAAGTATTTTAAATGCCTCTATTTATCATTCACATCTCATCTACATGTATAATGTTTTGGTTATTATATATATCTATATATCTATATATCTATATATCTATCTATATATATATATATGATTTGTGTAGATCTTATAGAACTAATATGTTGCATTTAATGTTCACAAAAGAGCAGGAAAAATGAGGAAGTGCTTCTAATGCCAGAAGATAGATCCCAGAGTAAACGTTCTGAACATTAAAGGATTATTTCTGAAGCAGATCATTCATCCTTTGATTCATTCTATGCAGAGATATTAAGAACTCATTTTGTGTAGAAATTGTGTAGAAATAGGTGTCAGATGTCACAAACAACAATGTAGGCTAAGACCTCTCTCCTTTTGAATAAGTGTATATATATATATATATATATATATATATATATATATATAACTGATGAATGTAAGAATTTAAAATTATACACTTGCTTTGAAAAAAGTTAAAAGTTTTAATAGTCTTCTAATTTTTATTTCATTAAAATAAGAAAATTTTAGTACTTTTAGGTTACATGTATAAAAAAGTATTTCATCCTTGCAGAGACTTTTGTTTAAAGGAAAACTTGATGTGGTGTTTAATTACCAAATTTTAATGATGAAGACAATGATAAGGTTATAGAATGGATGGTAGCTCTTCAAAATGCAGTCCTGAGGGTAGTTCTGTAGATATCGTCTCAAGAGTTCACACAATCCTTGTTTTCTTAGCGCTGTGGTTCCGATATGGTTTGTTCTCCAGTGGTTCATGTGTCGACATCTTAACTCCCAACAGCAGTCCTGGAACAAACTTTGGACCTTTTATGAGGTGAGGACTAGCAGCAGGTCCTCAGGGATAATATGGAGATGCCTACAGAAAGAATCTGGGAACCCTTTCTGCTCCTCTGCTCTCCTCAAGCAATCAGACCCTGTGTTCCCACATATGCTTTCACCATAACCCATCTGACTCACCACCCCCCAGCACCCAGAAATGGAGCTACCTGGTCACAGGCTCTCAGTTCTCCAAATATGAGCCAAATAGTTTTCTTTATAATTCAGAAATCCCCAGCTAATCCCCAGTTATAATAATGCAAAGTGGACACATATACTGAGCATCAATAAACTATACCTGTTGCCTCAAAGCCCCATAAATAATTATGCAAGATGCCATTTGTATAAAAAGGATCTACAGCTTACTGCAGCAGGGAAATGCAAACGGGGGTATAAACTGTTGTTGATTTGATATTTCTGAAACACCTTAAAATAAGAGCTACTGAATATGAAAATCACCAAAACCAAATCATAGGAATATTTTAGTAAATGTAACTATCATTTGGGATCCACAGGACCCAACTGCTGAGAAGATAACAGAAATTCTGTAAAACCATAACTTGGTTTAATCCAGGAAATGACAGAAAATAGTAATAGAGAAAAGATATAAATAAAGGATGCGTGAAGAACTGTAGCATAATGAAATCATCAAGCAAATTAGGAGTTCCCAAATCATGGAATTGGAATGAATATTTAAGTATTTTTGAAAATATGCATCAATCCTGCCCTGTTCATAATACAATCACAGCCATAGGTGTAGATTTAAAGTTAAAGCTGAGTTAAATTATGTATGAATATTGAGAGGTTTCTTATGAATATGATGCTCTACAGAACTCTTTTAAATGATTTTTGCTTCCTGTTTTATCTTCTAATTTTATAACTCTGTTATAGACAAAGAGAAAAACCCTGAAGCATGGATAAACTATTTTAATTGTTTTACCTTTAATTCTAAATAACTGTGCTTTCAAAGGCTTGTCTCATTCTCAGTGTCATCTTAAAACATAGCCTTTTATGGCTTTCAAAATTACATTTTTTCCCAATGAAAACTGTCAAACTTTTCTATCAAAGCTATATTTTGAACCTATCAAAATATTGTCATACACTTTTATGTTAATAAATCATCTGGAATCACAAAAGACCTAGAATAGCAAAAGTAATTCTAAGCAATAAGGACATGATGGGGGGTATTATGATCCCCAAATTGAAAATATACTGCAAAGCCACTGTGATAAGAACCACATGGTACTAGCAAAGCAACAGACCTGAGGACAAGTGGAATAGATTAGAAGATCCAGAAACAACTCCAGACACACTAAGCTATCTCATTTTTTACAAAGGAACCAAATACCCTCAGTGGAGGAAGGATAGCCTCTTTAACAAATGGTGCTGGAAAAACTGGATTTTAACTTGCCAAAGACTAAAGCTAGACCTAGCTCTTTCACCGTATACTAAAATAAAATCAAAGTGGATTAGGAACGAAATATTAAAACAGACACACTGAACCTGCTACAAAACAGGTTAGGTAAAACTCTTGAAGGCATTGGTTTGGGGAAAGATTTCATGAACAAATCCCCCATAGCACAAGAAATGATAGAAGAAATCGATAAATGGGATCTCATCCTATTGAGAGCTTTCTGCACAGCAAAAGAAACCACCAGCAGAGAGAAAAGGCAACCAACAATATGGGAAAGAATCTTTACCAGCCGCCTCTCAGACAAAGGGTTACTATCTAGAATACATAAAGGTCTCAAAAATATCAATCCACCCAAATTTAAAGATCCAGTTCAAAAGTGAGCATCTGAAATGAACAGACACTTTTCAGAGGAAGAAATAAAAGCAGCTAAGAAGCATATGAAGAAATGTTCAACATCACTAGTCATTCGAGAGATGCAAATGAAAACAACATTAAGATTTTATTTCACTCCACAAAGAATGCCTGCCATTTCAGAATTAGCCAGCAACAAATGTTGGCGAGGCTGTGTAGAAGAAGGAACCCTTCTCCATTGTTGGTGGGAATGTAGATTCGTACAACCCCTGTGGAGATCAGTTTGGAAATTCCTCAAAAAGCTAGGATTGGAGGTCCCATTTGACCCAGCCATTGCTCTGCTAGGTATATACACAAAAGAATTAAAAGAATCATATCACAGTGACATATGTGCACCTATGTTTATAGCAGCTCAGTTTGTGATTGCTAAATCTTGGAAACAACCCAAATATCCATCAACTGGAGACTGGATAAAAAAGCTGTGGTTCTTCTATAGAATGGAGTATTACTCTGTCATAAAAAATGATGAGTTTGAATCATTTATACTTAAATGGATGTACCTTGAGGACATCCTCATGAGTGAAATAAATAGGTCACAGATGTGTAAATGTCATATCTTTTCTCTGGTATGAGAAAATAAAGATGTAAATGACTTCTAGAATGTATGTTATATATTGTGAAATAAAAAACACTCAAAGCATAATGGAGTGAAGGGGGAAAAATAGTGAGATTATAACAAAAAAGAAAGGAAACAAAGTTTATATATATATATATAGGGGGTGGGGGTGGTTGGGTGCATAGGGCTATGGGAAAAATGAGAATTAAGTTGTGCCATATACTGGCACAAATTCTCATTAGTGAATGTAATCATGATGTGCATATGTAATGTACCAATAAAGATTTCAATTTAAAAAAAAAGAAAAAGGAAATAAGAAAGGTTACATGTGGCTAAAAGAAAAAGGTGCAGTGTCCATGACCTTCTAAAGAGGAGTGTGACTGGATCCTCCTTATATTGTCCCCACTCAAGACCTAAAATAAACTGTTGCTGCAGCCAAGAAACTTCTGCTTCATTAATATGTAAATGTTAGATGAGCTATTTTTAATCAAAATAACATTTCTAAAACTGTCACATATCATTATGAAATGATACTTTCCCTTTGAGCTTTCATTCATTGATAAATTCAAACAAACAGAGGGTGATGATATTGTTTGTTTATGACTTTATATTATTTACCAGAGTCACTTACTGGACTTTGGTAGGAAGGATCAGAGAAAGGATGATTAATCTATAAAGTTTTGTTTAATCCCACTTCAAAACAAAATGTCAATACAAAGTAAACAGATTTTTCAACAGATGCTAAGGCAGGCCACAGAAAACTCAGCACCACGTGCTAAGAATTGTCCAACTTTCACTCCGCACTCTGTAAGCTCTCTAGGAATTCTGACACTGGAACCAAATTCACCCTGCTGCCCTGCAGGACTGATTCAAGAAAAGCAAGATGCCTCATTATCTTCATCACTAAACTTTAGGTAATTAAAACACATCAAATTTTCATTTGAACAAAAGTCTCTGCAGGGATGAAATACTTTTTTGTACATGTAACCTAAAAGTACTAAAATTCCCTTATTTTAATGAAATAGAAATAAGACTATTAAAATTATTCAGTACTCATCCAGTGACCCATAGTCAAAGGCATAATTCATTTAATGTACATATTGAATCTGTAGAAATCTTACAAGTGTTGCATTTTCTTGTTATTTAAAATATTTATCATAATATTATCCACTGGAAACATTAAAAAACACGTCCATAATGAGACAAAAGAAAGTATTTTGTAAAAATAATTTCTTCTTTGGATGATATTTAAAGGAAATGTAAATAAAGACTTTGAATCAATTGCCAAAAATTATTAAACTTCTTAATATTCACACAGATGTCAGATTTGAGAAAGAATATAATTTTTCTAATGGCTAAAATAATACATTTCATTTTTATAAGTATGGGTTTTAAGTACAGTATATAAAAAGTATCAAATAGTAAACAAGCTACAGGAAAATAAAGATCTTAAGAAATTTCTTTATCGTATTCTGTAGGATTTCTGTTTTCTCTATGAAATACTCCTTTAGCAACTCCATCAAATTAAAATTCAGTGAGGGTTCACAAATATTTGGACAGAAGGTCAGAGCAATTCAGCATTCTATTACTTATATGGCAGGTTTTTAATGTGCGCATTCAGAGGGTCTTAATAAATTTATCATTTCACTCTCTGCAACACTGAAACATTTCTAAATAATATTTTTTTTAAGGTAGACATATAAACTAGCTGTATTAGTTCACTATTTCAGATTGTATAGCATTACACCAGAATGTAAATGGCATTAGTTTAACTCAGGCTTATCATCTTCTCTAGTCATGACAGATGTCCCATAACAGAAAGACTAAAAGAATGTCACAAAACTTCTGGAAAGGTCTGGTTTAGAAAGAGTTTCACAGAGACAGTACTGTAGTCATTTCCACAAGAGGAAGAAAAAGCAAGCAAATGCTAGGTACAGTTCCTCCTTTCCAGCTGGGAAAGGTTGAACCAACTATGTCCCTTTCAGTACCACAGAGCTATGTGGTACATCTATAATAATTTTCTAATTGTATCCCCACTACAAGGAAGACAAACATGGTTATAACTTCAAACTCAACTCTTGTTCAATCACACTGATGCACAGACAAATGTCTCTGTGATTTAAAAAAAAAAAAAAAAGGATTTTACTGGGATTTTCTAATGTTCACCTTTTAAATGACTCCTCTTCGTGTCTACATGGAAATATGCATCAAATGAAAATGTTAGAATGCAGCCAAACAATTCAGACTAAAATGATCAATTTACTCCCTGTATGAAAGATTATGTTGAATTTTGTGTCCTTTCTTTCCCTTATAGAAGCCAATTAAAACATCTGAGGAAAAATCACAGAAATATTAAGCTCATCACCATTCAGAAGTGTGTGGACACTGCGAGAAACCCTTCATACTTTGTTTTAGAACCATATGGACCTCGATTTAAAGTTTTAAACCTGAGTTGAGGCATCCACATCTGCATCTCATATTTTGACAGTAAAAACTAACTTCATTATACTTGAATGTCAAACACAGACTTGGGAGTAATGCATTTTACTCAGATAAAATAAAGCCAATATATGCTAACACCAAGGCAATAAAGTTTTATTGAGTAATGGCAATTTCTGACCTATACCTGGATAAAGTTTAACAGAACAGAAATATTATCTAGCAAAGAGAAAAATAGGCATAAGTGTGAAAAGCATATCACAGGTATTTTTAATCTTTACAACATTTTAACATTAGAGTTTTTCTAACTTCTACATAAACTATATGATAAGTTTAGACAATACAAAGATGTAGAGGGATATCTGTGTATTTGTACAGCTCTGTGTTTGCTTCGAGGTACACTTTCCATATATGGTGTGCATATATGTGTACATATTACATACTTACATATTCCCTTGGTGTAATGACCTCTCACTCTCTTTCTTTCTTGTAAGTAAACACAGCTGTTTCTTTTACACAGGCTTGTAGAAGTAGGTTACACATAAAGAAGTGAATATATGTAAGTACATATATGTATGTGTGATATGAATTTCATTACTAAAATAGAATCATACCACCCCCATACGTTGTGCTTTTTTTCTACTTAATATACCTTGAAGCTAATTCATTATGAATGCATATACATCTACCACATTATTTTTAATGTACAGAGAAATGTCTTAATATTTTAAAACTTACTATAGATTCAATCAATATAATGAAACAAATAAGTGCAAAGAACAATCAAAATAATGACAGTGTGAGCAAGACAAAGAAAAACAAGAATCATGAGGAATTACAGGATTCAAAAAAGGGCCTAGTTGTCATTTTAAATATTTTTTGAAAAAGGAAAAAAACACAGAGCAAAAGAGGTTATCAATTTATTCTTTCTATCACTCAAAAAGCTGTTCTTCCAAGACAGCAACATCTGATTTTCTTTAAGCCTGAAAAAATCACTCTCAAAACCTTTGCCTTAGGTTCAGAAAGCTATATCCCAATGGACTATCTATTATTTTAGACAAAGCTGAATAATTTTAAGATAGGATTTATATTGTTCTGAGACACATCTGCAATAAGAGTTTCTGGCATCTTATGACATGGTATTTACATAATTTTGGAACATAGATGAATCATTAAAAAAAGTTATCTCAGTATCATTAAACACACTGAGAATGATATGAATTAAAGAAAGTAACAGCTGCTTCAAAATTTTATTTTCCTATTTCTAAGAGATTAAGGGGAAATCTCAACTAGTTGTGAAACTAACTTCCACATTGCAATTGTTAGTGGGGTGACTGAAATTATGATATTATGAATGACACATTCCCATAGATTCAAACAAAGAATAAAAATTCACATTTTCTACAACTGTACTATAAACAAATTAGAATACATACCTGGGGAGTTGGAAGGCCAGTGCATCAACACAGAAGGTTGGTGAGCTGACGTTAGGGTCGAGAACCCTGCATCTCCACAGTAGAAGATAACAGAGCTATTCAGAGCCATCACTCTGCGAAGCATACCCAGCTACATACTTCATCAGTCTATTCCATTTTCATCTGGGTTGAGCTTTTGGTAGAATAGCTATTGGTATAGGGATAGGTATGCTTATGTAGCAAGATTTTCTTTTTTAAGTCCCCCCCCCACCTCGGGTTTAATATGAACACACGTTTGATTTGTGAGTCTTTGCTTTCCCTGAAGAAAAGTGGTCAGACTCAAATGAAAGTGGAGTCTCTCCTCATTCTGGAAGTGGAATTCCCACAGTGTAAAAAACCACAATGAGATAGTGCCATAAAATATGACTGTGCCTTCGGATCTGTCTTCAAGAGAGCTGTTTTCTCACCAATCCTCCTGGTAAATCTGTTAGAATTGTGTGTGTAAACAGCTGGAGTCTTAGATATTAACTTTGCCATGGTGACTATATTTTACATACTTCCTGAGAAACTAAAGGAGTATGGTGGAACCTTTGAAAATCTTAATTAACAACACAGTCCTCAAAAAATATTTCCTGAAACATATGTATTTTGAGTCAAAATCTACATCCAATGGAACCCAATCCCTCCAAACCTCTGTGTCCTACTTTCTTTTTCTTTTTCATGTTTTCCACCTCCTGTGAATAGCAAATTATTCAAGCCATATTCCAGATCTTAACATACTGCAATGTATTTTACAACATGGATGATGGATAACATTTTGAAATATTGTAAGCAATTGCATTTTATTTCAAAAGCTATTCCTGAAAGTAAAATCACAGGCCAGATTCCTAACTCCCTTGGGACACTCTTGTAGAAGGGCCCCTTGAAATTCCTAAAGCTGTGATATAAATATGGATTATATTTTGCCTCAAATGCAAGATGTATTTCTATTCTTGGCCAATTCTATGGATAGCATTTGAAACCTAAAGTGCATTTCCTTTTTACCATATAATCCTTGCCCTTCCAAACACTGATAACAAAAGAGCAGCAGAACTTTGTATAAGTTCATAAAGGTATAACTGACTTCAGGGCCTTAAAAATATAACTGTTAGTGGGAAGGGTCATTTTAGCTATGTATTTCATTGACATGTGACATAGGCAGATTTTATCATCCCCAGTTTTCAAACATGGTATTAAATCTGAATGTTTACTTAGATATCTTGTGGAGTTATTAAAATATGATTCATTCCTTTCAGCAAAAGACAACACCAGGTAGACTTTTTTTCTAAAATAATTTAGTTCTGATGAATGAATTAAAGAAATATCATTTTAAGTAGAGATAATAGTTTAGAATTCAGACTAAAGGAGGAATCCTATTTGGGAGAATTGGACAGTTGGGACTACAACTGGTTCGAGTTTTCTCGCCTGACACCCACCATGATATATGTGAATCTGAGGACTTAACTCTTTTATCTTTGCCTCTGGGAACAATAAAGACCCCAACGGTCCCAGGTGCTGGAATGCTCCTGGGCAGATCTACCCTGGGATCTTCACCTCATTAATTCCTTACTGTTCTGATGTAGTGAACATGCTGTGTCTGAGTGACCCGTTACATTTGTTACTCCTGACGGACTCAAACTATTGCCCTCTGATACCCCTTTACATGCTGGCCTCTGAATGACCTGTAAGATTACTGATTCCGGAGGTACTGGATAAAATGTGTGGCAACTCGGGACTACCGTCTTTTGCTACCCAGAGTAACACAGGTCAGGCTCAGACTCTGCTTCCTCTCTAAGTCTGATTTCTGTCTATTAATTATTTTGCCATGTGCCATCAGACTCACAGGACACTAGAACTTAACTGAAAAAGTTCTAGTCACATTCCTTTCCCCTGTTCCCAACAGAATATTTGCATCAGAAAATGCCTTACTATCCCTTTCATTTTCAATATTCTGCATTTTATCACACAAGTTTTGAGACACATGTGACATTCCTAGGTTGGAAGATTCTGTTTAAGATGAATGCAGTTAATGTGAGGTCAAAATTATGATACTTTGGAGTACAGAGAACTTCCATAAAGAAACAACCGAGCTAGTAATATTTATTATCAAGAAATCATGAATAAGTTCTAAGGTAACTTTTTTTTGTTTTTGTTTTTGATTTTTTAAAGACAACGTCTCGCCTTATAGTTCAGGCTGGCCCTGAGCTTACTATGTAGCCCAGGTGAGCTTCAAACTCACAGCAATCCTGCTGCCTCTGCCTCCTGAGTTCTGGTGTTACAGGAGTCAGCCACCATGCCTGGCACTGCGGTATGTGGTACTGATTGCTGGTGGGCATGAGTCATCATGCCCAGTATTGCTGTATGTGGTCACTTGGGACTGAACCAGGGCTCCTGCGCATGCAAGACAGGCACAGGAACCACTCAGCTAAATCCCCAGCCCCTAGGATAACTAGTTTTGGAAAGCAGATGAAATAAATAATGAGATAAAGGGTTAAAACTTTTTTAAAAAGTCATACATTTGAAATTCAGCAATATATTTAAATCTCCATCATATGCAAGACACTTTGTTAGGAAGTTTCAAGAGAAACAAACATAAATCAGATTTGTCTCTCATTAAAGGAAGAGTTTAAATAAGAACTTTGATTTTTTTTTTTAAGACAGAGTCTCACTTTTTGTGAGGTTTAGTGAACTTGTAATGATTGACAAGATGGTGGCTATGCTCGAGGAGATGACCTTTTCAACAGTGTCTATGAAGTAGCCACCCAAATTAAAGAAAGCATTAATGTGATACAGTCATCCCTAAGAGATTCAAAACTTATAATCTATAAATCTGCATTAAAGGACAAACAGTGCAATTTCTCCCTTTTCAGTATAATCACATTGAGAATTCTGACATTTATTTGGGAGGGGGAGTCTACAGTAAGAAGATCTCACTATTTTACCCACTGTGCTTTCTAAAATAAAGAATAATGTCATATAAATCATTTAGTGTTTCAAAGCATGGGATATGTATCATGCATTAACTCAATAGACAACAAGGTAGATACCTGTTTATTCTTCAAGTTACTGCCAGGATAAATGGTTTCAAATATTTCATAACTTATGTACTGTTTTAAAAATGTTGTGATGGGCCAGGGATATAGCTCAGTGGTTCCGGCGCCTGTCTTGCAAGCACAAGGACCCGGGTTCGATTCCCCAGTAACCACATCACAATACTGGGTGTGGAGACTCACACCAGCAGCAACCAGTACCACATACCACAGTGCCGGGCATGGTGGCTCACACCTGTAATCCCAGCACTCGGGAGGCAGAGGCAGGAGGATTGTGATGTGAGTTGGAAGCTGAGCTGAGGGCCAGCCTGAACCACAAAGCGAGACCCTGTCTCAAAAAACCTTAAAAAAAAATGTTGTGAGATCATTATTCAATAATTGTAGTAAAAGACAAGGTTCCTGTGTCTTCAGCTTGAATTATGCAACACAGAAAATGTTTTGATTAAGTTGGACTAAAATACTTAAAGTACAGTTGAAAGAGGATGAAACTTGTTACTGATGATTCTCATTCAGCAAACCTGAGTGGATAATACCCAGGACTAACTTCACACAGTATCCTAGTTTTGCAGCTAAACCAAAATCCAACACCCTAACTCAAGTCAGTGTGTTATTTTAACACTGCTGTTTCTATTTATAAAACTACACAATTAATTTAGTTCCTTCTTCCTCCCTGTCTGAGAGACAGCTTACAAAATGAAACCACAGTCATTACATAAATGCATTATCAGGAAATCTAAGTGTTGTTTCCTGGTAGAAACTAAAAGACCTGCACCTAGACTTGTATCTATTCATTCTAAATCACATCTGCTCTTTCTGGCACTTTCTCTTGCCTAAAAAATAATCATGGCTTGAAGTTTTACTATGGCGATTCATGGGCCATCTTTGATCTTCTGACTATTCATGCTTTGGCTTTACAGAGTCTTATGAATGAGAGCTACTGCAACAGGAAGCACCATCGCCAAGGCTTTTGCAGAGTAGTGATACACTCCCAGAGGATCCAGGTGGCAAGATTTTGAACAAAAGCTTTATACAACACCATCTGAAAAGGAGAGAGAATAAGGCAAGGCCAGCCCTGGACCTCACTCTAACTCTCCTTTCAGCTTAAGGGCAGCTGCGCCCACTCAGTGTGCTCACACAAGACAACACTACGTAGTATGCTATACAGGGCAACAACCTCTGCAAGTGAAATAAGCTGCATGTGCAGCGAGCATGGACACAAGGGTAAGGCATCAGAGATTTGCTTACAACTCCTAAACATATTAAATATAATAAATTTATATCACTAACAAAAGCTGTAAAAAAGATAAAGCAATATCATGACCTGCAACCCCCTGAGTCTGTGCAGCATCTTTTCTTATATAGAATGAACTGCAAGTGAAGTTAACACTCAGGCTGTTCTCTGTGCATTGTTACCAGAGGATTTCTTTACTGCTGATCCCTCTACTGTTACTTTTGGTTGGATTTTATTTTACTTTCTAATAATCTCAGCTTGATTCATAGAGACCGTATGTATGTGGGCACCAAAGAAATGTGTTTATCAGTGCCTGAGGGAATTCATTTTTAGTCTCGCACAAATGGACAAAATATGATGCCATTTTCCCCTTGAATTTAAAAATCTGTTATTATCTTGAAGGCAAGTTTACTCATCCAATGAAAATAGAGAGGGAAAATCACAAGAAATATTTTTGAATTCTAAGATGCTCACATACAAATCCTCTGAGAATTTTGAGTTCTGAGAGATGCTCTCTTCCTCTTTGAATTCCATGAATGTTCTGTCAGTGGTCTATAGTTAGAGTACGGACTTTCTTATAGAGTGTCTTATAAAGAAGAATCATGCTGTGGAAATGAAATGAAAGTTCTAGACTCTGCAAGTATGCTACAAATTCAGGGCAGTAACCCAGGAGATCATCACATTGACCTCAGAACCCAAAAGACTTTATGTTGAAAATTACCTGAGAACTTAAGCATCTAAGTTATATTTTACTGACAATTGTAAGCTCTATTCACAAAAGGAAAAGGAGGAATATAGATTTCCAACTGTGGTTATAATAACATGGACTAGGCATTAAGAAATGTATATATTTGAAACTCATTTTTTAAAGATATCATTCTTTGAGTAATCACAACTTCCACAGAAATTATTTCTAATTTTAGTAATTTTTGTGAAAGGACATACTCTATTAAGTCTCAAATAGAGAAGGAACAGCCTCTGGCAGTGAATTCTTAATTATACAAGGAAATAGTAAGCTTTCAAATTGATAAATTACAATAATGAGACTATTAGAAAAATTAAAATATATAAAATCAGAGAACCAACAAAATGTGATTTATAATTAGAATAAGAAAATGTTACAGTTAACTTAGAATTGAAACATTTCAGAATAATAGATTTTCAGTGTTAAAATCTAAGTCACCCTAGGAAAACTAGTAATAAGGGTCACTGTAACTAATAACTTATTTCTTAATCCAGTATTTTTTATTTTGCCTTTGGGAGATTTTCCTTATCACAGGTACCTTCCAATGTATATTACCCTTACGAATTCTAAACTTCTTCAGTTAATTCACCATGAACATAAAAAAATAGCTGAAATTTTAAGGAATAACCCTTTTGAAAACAGAAACTTAGAATTCTCATAAATAACCAGGAAACACAAAATATGAAACTTTAATGCAAAGTTTTAATAGTGAAGGATCTAAGATTATAGCAACTTTTTGACAATATGAATTATATTTTTGGAAGTGCCTGTCACTTCCCGAATGAATTCATGTTATTAGCTATATATATCCACCCTTCCCTCGCCTATCTACTGTTCCCTCAATCATAACTGGACTTGTATCAAGTCATAACTGACTTGTATTAAGGGTCAATAATACCTAATATGTTTTTTGGAGTGCACAAAATGCTTAAAGTGAGTATTTTGACATAGTTAAGATTTTTTTAAAAAATTTCAACCAGTCAAATTCGTACATGGCTACATAAAATAGTAGCAAACCTCATTAAAAGTTATCAACGATATCCAAAACTTCAATCTTAGTGGGCAATTGTGAGCAATCCTCACACGTGAGATATTTGTCACTGAGTGATTAAAATCTGAAACAAAATCATTCCATTTTAGAACAACAGAAGTTATGAGTCAAAGATCAAAAGTACAGGACTCTAAAGAGGTTTCCAAGAGAGTTCCTCTCTTCTAGGCACAGTCTTAGGCTACCCTGAGCCCCATTTATAACATGTACAGAGGGGCTTAGGACCTTTATAAAAAGGCAGGAGAGACTAGATTTCCTCCCTTCGTCCTTCTGCTATGTCCTCATATGGGGAGGCACCAACAAGCCACCAGGCCCATCAACAACCATGACATGAGTGTCACCATACACACTTGCCAAGGCCTAAGTCTGGGTATCTACCCTCCCAAACCAGGAGACATCAACTCTTCTTGTTTGCACACTATTATGATATAGCAAAACAAATGGACAAAGAAAAACATAAATAACATTACCTTGCCTTTATATATCATCCTTTCAAAGGTAAGATATAAAGGAATAGATGACCACTAGCAATTACACAGAATTACACAGCACAAATGTTATATACTACTCTTTCTAGATTTTTTTCTCATTGTTTTTTTTCCTTTCATGATTCTAGTTTTTTATTTGTATAAATAAAATAAAAATAAATATTTTTATTTGCATATTGTAAAAAAAATCTTGGCTATTGTATAATTACTTTTTTAATTCTACTAAATTATTGTTTCCCATAACACAGGGTCTAAATCAGTAACTGTAAACTGTGGGCAATCCTCACATGTGAGATATTTGTCACTGTCAGATGTTTTGATTGCTGCAACCGGGTACCCTCTTCTAACTATAATAAAGGATATGTGCTTGAAAATCTGCATCATAATAATTTTTATATTTCTAGGTAGCATTAACCAGGAATTTAAAGTTAAAAACACAGCAAATAAAGATTTCTAAAGAATTCCAAGCTGTTGCCAGTGTATTTTTAAAATAATGGCTACAAAGTTAAGCTGGTATACATACATGTGTATGTGTTATTACATGTATACATTGACACACACTGTCTTACACACATGGCCTATGTAACACATACTTGGACTACATATATGGTTAATAAAGACAGGACAAGATATATAGGACCCATGGTACAGACTTAGAAGTGCTACTCATTGACTTAGTAGTCTTTTATGGAATACAACATGTCTAGCTGGAATCAAAGGAAAATATTAAAGAAAACATATTGTGGGCCAGAGATTTAGCTCAGTGGTTCCAGTGCTTGCCTTGCAAGTGCAAGGGCCCAGGTTCAAACCCTAGTAACCACATACCATAATGCTGAGCGTGGTGACTCACATTCCACAGTATATATATATAGTTGGTGATGATGAACTTTGTGTTATATGGAAGATGGTAAGAGAGTATGGGTATCAAAAATCCAGCTAAAGGAAGGAAGATACAGCTATAAAAAGCAGATGGTTGAAAGAGAAATGTGAATCAGAATTGAAAATATATATATATATATATATATATATATATAGGTCAAAATAATAATAACAAAGTTCTGTCAAAATATCATTTGTAGAAATGTAATAAATTGTTTAAAACAGGTACTATGATATGAGCATTCAGGGAAAAGAAAGAAAAATATATGATCTTTGATTTTTTTAAGAGTATAAAAAGTGATAGGTTTAACTTGAGGAAACCTAAATTTCACACACACACAAAAAAAAAATAAATAAAAAAATCAAAGAGAAAAATTTCAAAGAGAAGTAGAACTTAGATGTAGCTTCTTTGCAAAGCTGAGAGTAAAGACTAATGATGCTATTTAGTAATTTGTCATGCATGTGGAAAGAGACTGTTCTTTGTGCTCTTTGTATTTGCTTACCCTGTTCTGAAAGAAATGTAACACGAGTTGCTTCTTTAAACACTGGCAGTGGGTTTTTCAGTGACCCATGCACACATTCCTTCCCACTTCCCATTGGAACTAATTTTGGATGTACTGGCTGTAATTAAATGGGGTTTCCAGGCCCAGGGAGTAAACATCCCTTACACGACGTGTGGTCACTCATTTAACAACACTGAGGAGTCCGTAAACAGCTCCTTTCCACTGTGACACCTCATTCCACTCGCATTCTCTGAACCTCTTCTCTAATATTCAGATTTTGCCTGCCCTTTGGGTTTCATCACTGCTAGAGTTTCCAGGAGCAGCAGGAAAAGCCCACTATAACAGGGTGTTGGAAAAAATAGGAGCAAGAGTTCGGGATGGGAGAGGGAACTGCTCTCCAGCTGTGAGTCTAGATGCTCAGCTTGGGACCAGAGTGCTTAGCAATACCCTAAGCTGAGGAGCAGCCAGGTGAGTCAGAAGAGTGCTGAAAGTTTCTATGTCATCTCTAGGACATGTGGCCTTGGTGCACTTCTATGATACTAGATTAAAAGATCCTTTCTGTCTATAATTTATAAATTATGGTCTTACTCAATATTGTATTCTTATTTCTTTTAAATTCAAATCTTTATTGGTACATTATATATACACACCATCATTGCATTCAACATTGAATTTGTACCAGTATATGACAAGTCTTGATTCTAATTTTTTCCCATTCACCCACCCACCCTACAACCCCCTACCCTGGATAAAGAAGATGTGGTTCTTTTATAGAATGGAGTATTATTCTGCCATAAAGTGATAAGATTCAGTCATTCCTACTCAAATGGATGTCCCTTGAGGATATCCTCATAAGTGAAATAAATAGGTCACAGATGTGTAAATATCCTCTTTTCTCTGGTATGAGAAAATAAGGATGTAAATGAGCTCTAGTAGATACAGTAGATATTGTGAAATATAAAATATTAAAAAGGAAATAAGATGCAGTGATAAATAATGAGGGGAAAAAGAATGTGATAGTAATAAAAAAATGAAATGAAGCTCATGTATATCGATATGTTATTTTTAAAAATATATCTCTATAAATCACAACAATTTAATGATAATCTGGGAAACAGTTCTGAGTAATTTAGGATATTTTTAATGTGGTAAATTTTGGAGTTATCTTGAATATCTGACTAATTAATTAGTCTCTGGATAACTAAATGCTAGCTCATAGTTCACCAAACCATTTCCCTTAATTTCTGACTACACAGATAGATTATAATTTCTGGTCTTGCTTTCAATTAGGTCATTCTGACTAATGAATTTAAGAAGAGATAACATTTCTAAGCTTTACCCACAATCTACTTGTATTTTATTCTTCATTCAGTCATGGCTGGCTAGAAGTAGAATAATGAGCCCAAAATATGGTGCTTCCTAGGTTCCTATATATGTTTGTCAGTAAAATGTCCCCATGAAGAACCACTTAGTAAATATTTCATCTAAGTAGGCCATATGTTTTATATTCCCTAACTACTCATCTCTGTCATTATAATACAAAGGCAGCTGTACCTCAGCACAGGAACCAACACCATATTCATGTTTTAAAGAAACTTAACTCTTAAAAAAGTTTTGATTTATGTCATATGGGTCTGTTCACCCCTGATCCTACAGGGCTATTCAGAAAGTCAATAATATATTTATAATGTATGTAGCCTCTGACATCCAGGGTTTAACCCATTATTGACTATATCATCACTTTAGCGTAATGTCATTTTGACAGCAGACAAAATTGGTTTCATTACATTTCATTATGAAAAACTGCAAGAGCATACCTCAAGTTCTGTGAGTTTTATGAAAGTATTCCCTATAATATGAAGATATGATGAAAATTCTATTTCATTGATTTATGTTTTTTTATGAACACTGTATCATTTTTTGCTCAGAAATTGGTCAGTATTTGTCCTGAACTTCTCATCTGATTTTTTTTCCTCCAGTAAGAATGGTAATACTTTTTTACAAATTATTCCATGATTTGCAGTGGGGAAGCCCTGCCATATAACCAATTAGGAAAGTCTCCCACAGATATCAAATTTCCTTCCTCATCCCAGTACTTAGCAATCCAAACCTAAAAACATATTTTAAAACAGAAGTGAAGCAGCAGTGAGATTTAGGAAGAGGAAAGATTCCAAGTGAAATTTGTCAAAGATTAATTCAGTATTTTGGTCAAGAATTCATAACCATCTTCATTTTCCTGCCATAAGAATGACTATCCACAGAAGGAGCAATAAACAAACATAATATGCTTTTGATTACTGCTCTCACTAGTTATGAAGGCAAAGACAGAGTGACACCGATAAAAGAACAACAAAGAAGTGGAACTCTTTGGAATATGAACTCCACCTCCACATCTCCCTGAATTCAGTTCTGGTATCTATTTAACAGGAATAATGGTAAATTTAGTACAACGTCCAGCATATGATAGGAAATGTTAGGGATAATCATTGGCCTAAACTACTACTTGATACCAAGTTGTCAAATTTTTATTCAACAAAACCATACTTTTTTGCATGAGTAAAATGTGCTTATATTCTAAGACACAGAACTTGTGATGGGAGATAACTCATACAGCAATCGGAATATGTAATTTCTTTAACTAGACTTATTTTTCTTTTAGTGCTCTTGAACTTGATAATTCAGTTAACATTTGCTCTATCACACTCTCCTTCTGGTATTTTAGAACTTTCTCCCCTTTTCTGGTTTTTACACTTTTGATTTTATCATCATCTTTACAAAATATAGACTTAATCATGTCGCTTTGACCTCAGCATCTGTAGTAGTGTACTTTTCTGTTGCTGGAAATGCACAAGCTACCAGGGAAAAGACTGGGTTTGTCACACCATGTCATGATCAGCTGACTCCAAAGCAGAAACTTCCTGGTGGAAAACACTGTAGAGCAAAGCGGTTCACTTTACAACAGCCAGAAAGCAGAAAGCAGGGACAGAGCTCCAGCCATTGGCATGCACTCCAGAGTCATGGCCCCAGTAATCTGCTTGGTTCCCCTGATCCCGTCTGCTAAACACATATTCAGCTAAGACCAACATCGGCAGTTTAATCCACACAAGAGTATAACACCCACAGGTCCAGTCACGGCTCCAGAAACCTGCAAACTAATCAAACTGACAATAACTGACTCAGCATTCTTTGCTGGTACTCTGCAGAATCCGTACATGTAAACCTCTCAAAGAGGCATCTAACATCTATCTTTCAACTACCTCAAATCATCCATCTCTTTAGCATTCATTCTGCTTCCTAGGATTGGTGAATAGTGTGTAGTATTATTTTTAAAATAAGGGTATTTTATACCTTGGTAAATCCTTTTCTGTGTAAAATTTTCTTTTTTTCCTCTCTTATTTATTGGCTAAATCAAATTTATCCATGAGGATATGACTGAAATGTCACCTTCTCCATATAGGAAGAAATAATCATTGCTTTTTTGTACTGTTTAACATTATTAATTTTATGTTAAATATTAGTTTCCTTTAAAACATTATAGCAGGTAATAAATGCTGGCCACTAACTATGGATATTCTTCACTTATAATTTATATTAAATTTCTCTTTCAATTTTCATAATAAGATAATGAACTAGTTTTTTTATGGTCCTCATTTTACAGATGAAGAAACTGAAATTTAAGTTAATCTTGCTAGTAAACATTGTAGCCTTCCAGAAAACCATGATGACATTGTATATGCCAAATGCTGCAAGAATGATGAAGACAAGAGGCAGAGTTAACCAAGAAGAGATAACTTTTCTGAAGCCACTGATAAGTGCTAGTGAAGCAAAAAGAAGCCAGAGATAGAAAAAAGCAGAACAAATGTGAAATTTAGCATAATGACAACAAAAATAAACTACTCTTTCCAAAATATGGATGTTTCCAAAATAGGAAACTCAAGACTGATACTCTAAAGTAAGGAAAAGAAAACTGCTTTTTTTATTTACTGTGACTTTAAATAGTGGACACCTAAATGTGATTAGTTGTTTCTAAGTAGTGCTCATCAGCTTGCTTTCATTATGTTTTCAGAGTATATTTCACAATTTCTGTAGATATTTTTGATTCCCATAATTGGAGAATGTCATTGATATGTGTGTTGAATAAAGACAAAGGCATTTCTAAATATCCTAGAACAGTCACTACTCATAGCCTCAACACTGAATTATCAGATCTTAATGTCACTGGAGTCAAGACTGAAAAACTCTGGTCCAAATATCTACCAGAATCGTAGAACTTGAAAGTAGAAGAGAAGAGATACAAAATCAGAAACGAAAAAGGAAATAGATATTAAAGAGTTATATTTATTCTTCTGCCTATTATTTTTTACAGATAAAAGAAACTAAAGGGTAGAGACTTTGGATGATTCATCCTTTAGGACCCAGGAAAAGTTTAATGCAAATCTTTGAGCTCTTAGTATCATGTGTTTTAATTATGCCATCTAATAAAACAGATATAAAATTGAGTAGGAGTAAGTGTTGATAATGTGAGAGTATAGATACAGAGAGCAGTTATTTTGCTAAAAAAGAACGGCTTATCTTTTGGTTTTATGTTTTCATAAATAATACATTGAACACTTTCTATTAAGAGAAAGAATGATGGTTATGGAATTAGAAAGAAATAGTATAATGTGTTTCACAAGTTGGCATTAAGTACACACCTAGTGTTGATGTGCAAAAGAACAGTTTCTATTTTCAATAAATTTAACACATAAAACTGATATGGACATTTTAATAATTTTGCAGTTTAAAGTGAGATTAAATCTTAAAAGACTATAAATCACAAGCTAACACAACACACAACAATATCAGATTGTGATATTTCTACTGACTGTTATTCAAGGGCAATGAATGTTAAAATTGTGAAACACTGAACTTTCTACCAGTAAAGAAAATGTTAAAATTCAACCAACATTACAGCATTTTCATAACATAGCTGCCACCAGGCGAAAACAATTAAAAAGAACCTAAAATTTTTCGCTGTAAAGTCTAAAGTCAAAGCTATAGCTATAAAAAGGAATAATCATGCTTCTTTAAATACAAATAACTAAATGTGCAAGCACAGCAAAAACAAGCAAGGAAGGCTGAATCATCCGGGGACCCACGAGCTGACCCCTGCAGCTGTAGGCCTGGCCAGCTCTGGAAATGCTACCATGTGAGCAAGCCAACGGGAGTGTTAACAGCCCCCAGCAATCAGGGTCCCTCTCCAAAAGGAAACAGCTGGAAGCCAGAGCCAGAGATACACTCTGTTGACTTCTGCTGCTACATTTCTATCGTGGGGTCCCTCTTATTTATTTCTGTTACTCATACAATTCAGTAAAGTTCATGTGTCGACTTAATTGTCTTCTCCTGATAATTCTAGGAATTTGGACACAACTGATGATTTATTTGCAGTTTGCAAGCAATGTTAATTTAATCCTAAAATAAGCCCCACAATTTTATACAGAAACCAAGTCCAACCCCAGCTCTCTTTCTCCTAGACTCCAGCACAAGTCGGTATTGTAGTTGTTTATTTTCCTGCTACACTAAGAATAACAGGATAAGAGTTCTGAAAACAATACAGCTCTACTCTGGGTCTCTGTTCTACCCCACTGAAATATGAAGATACTGTGAAGTAACTTAACCTTTGTAGGCCTCTATTTCTTTACCTAGAAAATGGAAATAATAACAATGCCTGCATCATTAGGGTATTAGGAAGACTGAATGAGATATTTCAGGAACACCTGGCTCACTGCCCCACATCCACCAAACTTCCATAAATATCAGTTAGCATTAGACCCTCTTCAGCAATGAATTCTGCTATATATCATTGCCTATGTAATTTTGCCTCATTTTTAAATAACAAAGATGCCGTTGTATACCTGAAGGTATCTGATTCAGTGGACAATTCGAACACATATCATTGCACCATCACAATATTTTATTCAATAGGCATTCTTCAGTGGACATCCCTCCTTAAAAAGAATAATTTTGCTTTCTATATCTGACTCTTATCTGTCCATTACATTACAATACTAATGAATAGTCTATACAAATAGGATTATCCTAGACATAAAAACTGTATCTATTAGTAATATTATTTATGCAGTATGATTGTATATATTAGTATTTGTATTTAAGGAAACTACTTATCAAATTCTTTTGAGTATCTGGGTTTTCAAAGAATTAAACCTCACCTTGCGTGAACCAAACTAATTTCTATTCTTTTTTTTAATCTTTATTGGTACATTAAATATACACATCATGATTGCACTCCATAATGGGGATTTGTACCAGTATAAGACACAATTTAATTCTCATTTTTTCCCATAGCCCTACCCACCCTACCACCCCCCCATATACATAAAATTTGTTTCCTTACTTTTTTGTTACAATTTCAACATTGTCCCCTTTCACCTTATTTTACATTGCTAATTCCTATTCTTATTGCCCTTGCAACACATAGATTAGGAAAAGTGAATGAACATTCATATTAACATAGAAATAAATACCAACCTTTGCAAGAATCCCCTCTATTTATCAGTAGAATTTAAATTCTCTTTCCTCACACAAATCAGTAGAATTCAAATGTCCTTTGTCTGCCACAGCAATTTGTTCATATTTTGACTTTTAAAATATAGCTTGAAAAATTTGGGGAGATTTTAAGGATAAGGTGACACTAGAAAAAAATGTTTCAACTAAAATCATGGAGAAAAAGTATAAAGTGATAAAGAAAAAAGGCCTTGTGGGTCAAAACTAGATTCTAATTTGGAATTTTGACATTATTTATCATCCAGATCTAATGAATGACTTTTACTTTTTCTATGCCTCAGTTATTTCTCTGAAATGACCTGGGGATAAAATGAGAAACTGCCTCTTAGACACAGGGTAGATACTCAAATATAATTGCTTTCTAGAACACTGTTTAGAAATCTTGAGTTTGTACAGGTAATCCAAGAGAAAATGTAGACAGGGCACAGAGCGGAAAGAAGCAGTAGTTGTGAAAGAGCTGCAGATCACCAAGGACTAAGAAGCAAAAGCCAAGGAAATATCCTCAGTGGTTGGTATGGCCAAGGAACTGTCAAGGAATGAGATATGTGATGCTTGTATGTTGTTTCATGACCTAAAACACACACAGAAATGTGCCTGTTTCAGTAACCTTACCACTGATTCTTACCTACAGCTTCCAAGGCAAAGTAATTCTGTTCCTCTCTTTGGGTGAATGTCCAGGAAGGGTGGAAAAGCAAATACAAAAAAAGCAAATATGAGAGGAGAGATTAGAAAATTCAAGAGAAGAAATCACAGTATGATATCACTAAGTAAAACATAAACCCTTGGCATATTAGGATGCATATTCCAAAGGCCTGCTACCTGGAACTGAGAATCATGATATTTAGTGACAGTGGAAACACTCAGGCAATAGGCACATATGACCCAATAGGCAGTTTGGAGGTATGGGAAGAAGAGGGGCTGACAGCAAATGGGGGATTCAAAGGCCAATGAGAGCTCTAGGACATGGGAAGTAACTAGTGTTTAGATTAATCAGCATGGTGAGTGTTTTGGATGAATAAATGAAAATACATAGGAGACAGGATACTAATTTGGAACTATGAAAATAACTGACAGAAAACACTAGGATCAAAAGCAGGAACGATGGGCCGGGGATTTAGCTCAGTGGTTCCAGTACCTGCCTTGCAAGTACAAGGGCTCTAGTTCTATCCCGGGTATCCTCATACAACAATGCTGGGCATGGTGACTCAGGCCCACCAGCAATCAGTACCACATAACATAGTGCCATATTTGGTGGCTTATGCTTGTAATCCCAGCACTCAAGAGGCAGAGGCAGGAGGATTACTGTGAGTTCGAGGCTCATATGGGATACATAATGAGCTCAGGGCCAGCCTGAACTACAAAGCGAGACCTGGTCTCAAAAAAAAAAAAAAAAAAAATAGCAAAGCAGGAATGTTTCTGAAAGGGATAAATCCAAGCCATTACACAGAAAAACAGTGTGTAATTTCTAGTAGTTTCTAGCAACATATGGGATAGAAGAGACAGTTTAAAAATTCAAGATTGGATGAATGGAATGATGCCATTCGCTGTAAAGCGAAACAAGGGTGGGGTAGGAAGAGTTTAAGTGAAGACACATTTCAGTAATATGGAGTGTAGATTTGATATGGTATGAGCAAATCTCAAACTAGACCCAAGGATTACTTGGTACAACGACTGAGCACTCTATAAAAATGTTTTTTTAATGACAGTCTTTTATTGTGGATACTATCCCTCATCTACTTTCTCTTAGAAATAGAATCCATAATTGTCGCCTGGGCTCATGGTTCACTATAGTAAACAAAGTATTTTCTAGACTATATTAATGCTAAGTAGAAGTTCTTGAAACTCTAGTGGACAAGATGCCAAAATAACTAATGAAAAAGAATGTATCTTTTTTAATCGAGTGAAAATCATCTATCTACTCAAAATTGAGAGAGAAGCTCCGAATGGATGCTAGTGGATGAGACAAAGAAAACTTAGCTCTCTGGCTATTTCCTAAAGCCACATACTTAGCTATTTACTGCTTATATCCAGGTTTAAAAAATAAATGTTGAACACATCTTTTACTGCTATGTTGGGTGTTCTATTGTTTGCAGCCCTAAGTCTCTAATTACCTTGATTCTTTTTGCCATTTTTCTTGGTTCACTTTTTTTGCCCAAATGTTAAAAAGAAAATACCTAAAAGGAGTTCTTTGTAACACTCCAAAGTAGATGGAAGTGCTGAGTAGGCATCCTATATACTTGTTGGAAAAGTGCCTAATTTGCTAAGCAGCATGGCAAAAAAAGATTTCTATTGAAATACAAATAGAAAAGTGTTTGCCACAGAGTAATACTGCAATACTGGATGTTTGAATACTGTTTGCTAAGGAAAGCAGTCAATAAAATTCTATTGAAAATACTACTCTTTGTGGTCAAATCTTAAGCAAAAGCCATTTAGTTAAGTAGGTGTTTGACTAAACCTACAGAAATGACAGCCACACTCAGCACTGAAAATGGGACTCTCCATGTTTCCCACTGAATCCAGCACACACCTCATCATGGGTACAAAGAACACTAGGACACTGTTGGATGGTGCTCCTGTTTGATCATTTGCAGGAGGCTAATGTTTTAAGTATTTTGTTTATCATTTATGCTCCTCTGCTTTCACTCTGAGTTGCTTGTATGACTGAAACTATAACATTTACTGTTAACTGGAATGCCTTAATTAGATTATACTTTTTTAGACTTGAAACTTTAAAAACCATCTGTTCCGAACTCCTCATTTAATAAAGTGTCCCAAAAACAAAAAAATTAACACTTAACTACTTCTTGCTTATCCACTGATTCTTGTATGCATTCATTCCATTAGTATTTAACTTTTATTATGTGTAAATCCGTAGTTGAAGCACTAGGAGCACACAGTAAGATTTGGATCTGACCTCAATGTATTTGCAGAACAGTGGGTATAGAAAGAAATTATCTATGTAATTAAAATATGCAGTCATAAGGATGGGTGCTATACATATTTCTGTGGACAAGAATTATAAGAAAGCAAGAGGAAGAGAAATATATAGCAAAGATTTTATGAGTAAAGTTATATTTGAGTTGGAGCTTGAAGATCTGGACAGGTGAAGATACATGGAATAAGAATTTCAGATAAAACAAATGCACTTTCTTTTGCACTTCCAGAATAAATTTGGCGATGTGCAGTTTTTTTCCCCCCAGTTACATTTGAAAAGGTGAGTAAGTTCAAAACATTTCCTTAAGAAGCCAGAGTGAGAACGCTGATGTCACAGGTAATACTTCATTAAAATGTGATGCTTATCAAAGTACCAGAGAACCCAGGAAAGCTATTGGCTGCAAGGCTGGCTGATACTTTGCCTCCAGAACCAACAACTATAGAGTAAGGTCCAGCAATGAATGGCTATGAGCTAAAGCTCACAGAATATCATACAAGAAATGCTGGGAGTAAAACAATAAGAGTTTCAATTTACATGTGAAAATCCAGACAGATGCACATTATCAGGAAATGTTTACTTTTCTTACTATAATAATGAATTGAGCCATCTGGGCTACAAATGATGCTAACAAGAATCTTTCCAGTGACACTGAGATAAAAGTAATAGTGCCTACAGAATTTCTTAGGCCTTTTACCGCCTTTTCATGATTTTTATAGATATTAGAGCAGGCCCATTGTTTCTCACATTTGTGATTGGGTGAGGTTATTACTGATAGAGTGACAACTAGCACTAATGATAGCATTTTCCCATTAAAGAATATTAAGTAACTGTCATATATACACTTCATGGAATTTTGTTCATGACTTCCCACTGTAAGCCAAAAATATAATTTTTACATAAGCCCAATTTCCAGGTTTTCAGTCACTCTAGGGAGTGACTGCTTTACACTTGTATTTCTCTATTAGACCTGTTTCACTACATGTTTTATGGCCCACCTCAAAGGAAATGTGCATTTTAGCTATGTAAGTCTATAGGTAAACTTGAGCTACTAACCTTGCTGTCTTCTTTCTCCTTGGCTTTTCCTTGGAGGGATTTCTTCTCTCCAAAGTCACAGGTTGATTTTAATGCAAGCTGACAAGAAAGCATTGAGCTCTCTGTTGCAGCAAGTTCCAAAGGTCCTGAAGAATAATGCTGCAAGGCATCGGTGCCAAGATTTGCTATCGGAAGAGCAGGATGAAGAGGCTTGAACCCAACAGCTGGCTGCCTCAGTTTCGAGGCAGCCCCAAGTACAGGCATGGCTTCTATAAAAGTGTCTTTTTGCTGCCAAAGAAAATGCTTCTAACCTCAGTCTGGTAGACTCCAACTTCAGTATTTCCAGAACAAATACTTTAAACAAGACTAGCAGTCATCTTGATTAAAAAAAAAAAAAAAAAAACCTAATAATACAACTTTTATGAAGAAGTAAAACTTCCCTACATCTTTAGTTAAGAATGGTTTTTGTTTTTTGTTTTTTTGTTTTTTTTTTTTTTCTTGCAGGCTGGGATATTCTTTTATTATTACAGTCTTCTCTTCTCTTCCCTTCTCTTCTCCTCCTCCTCTCACCCTTCTCTCCCCTCTCTCTTTCCCTCCTTCTCTTCCTCTTCCCCTCCCTTTCTCCTTTTACTCTGGGAGTCAAGTGTCTATGTAATACTAAGCACTCCCCGGGGAGAAAACTTTTTCAAGGTAAATGTTACAAAGCTCCTTTCGTAGCAGTAAACAGTTCCTAGTTTTGCCTTTTCCGCTCAGGACAGCAGTCTGGAGTCCGAGCTTGGGGAGTAAATAAAGAAAACAACAAAAGGAAAAGCCCGCAATTCAAGCGTCAAAGAAGCCAGAAGACCACAATAGAGTCTTCCTGACTTCAGAAATAACCAGCCTCTCTCTTCTTTTTAAAGAAAATCATATTTCCCCCAACTTTAAAAAAATAGAAGAAGAATGGACATGTTAATGGCCAAAACAAACAGCTGTTGGAAGAACTTTTAGCCCGGAAACAATTTCAGCAATGAAGCTGTTTGTCTGATTTCCAGCTATTTTTCACTACTGACAGCCCAGAGCTTGGCGTGCTTTCCGTTTCATCCCATGAAATCACGTTAAATTCATGCAATATTGCGACTGGCTAACGCAGCTAAATTATTCAGGAGACCAACCTTGCCTTGATTATGAAATACAGTAAACAGTCAATAACGGTTTATAACGCCAATAAAAATACTCACAGCTAATAATTACATAGAATGCGCCACATAGCAGGCCCTGGACTAAACACACGATGAACTCTCATGTCTGATCACTGCACAGACTTAGAACTGCAGGCAAAACTGTGTTCTCCACATTGGCAAAGGACAGACATTGATTGAGATACGATGAATAATGTAAATCAAGTCTGTAGCTAGGAAGTGGAGATTTTCACCAATAACCTTCTTTAAAATTAATTTAAATGGCACTGTTAGGCAAGACAAATTCAACTTAAAATTCTAAGCTTTGAGAAATGTGCTTACTTTGAGAAATGTTCAATGATAATGAATGATGTTAATCCTATTCATAAAATATTTTACGCCGGGGCAAATGATTCTGAAAGTTATTGCACAGAGAAAATGAATATCAAAAAAGTTCTCTTATTAGTGACAATCATGTATGAGTGATTGTATAGAGAGTTTAATAGCAATTTCCTCTTTAATATAGTTCTTTCATATGTGTAGGTTTCTGTTTAAGAAATATGCAAGATAGTTTTACTCTTGTTTTTAATCTAGTTAGAAAACCAATGACAGAGTCACCAAATATCATATGGATAAGTAAAAATACAACCAAAGTTCCTAGAAAAATAATGGCATTCCTAATGCAAATACACAATAAGATTTGGTAATTAGCAGAATCATGATCATCAATGAAAATATCTTTGTAGTAAAAGAATTATATTCTTTGGCCTACTAATTAAGGCTTTATAAATTATTATGTACTTTTAGGTAAAGAAATATAATTTATAAATGAATAAGCCAGTAACTGCAGTAAAATGTGTGTGTTTCTGCTGATGCAGCATAAAAGAAATTCTAGTACATCACAAATTTTTCACACATTCCAAAAAGTAACCTAGAGCACTTTACACAATGGGATAATAAGAAACACATATAACACTAGTGGCCACAGAGAAATGGAATGATTTCTCTGAGGAGGTTAGCTTGTAATTTAGAAAACATCAAACAGGCTGTAACTTCCAGACTAATACATTGTTCCTAATATGAGGGTTCAGTTCTAGTAGTTACATCCATCCTCATATTGCAAATAAAGTCTCGTAGCTAAAAACAAATGGCACTTGCAAGAAAAATGGATAATAGGAAGACCTTTCAAGAGATAGGCAATTTGGAGAGATCACTGGCAAAAACATCACTGGTACCATGGAAGACAGTTTGGATCACCCAGGAGAGTACCTCAGCCCAGAATTATTTTTTGAAAAATGAGCAGAAATGCTGTGGATGATTTACTAAGAAATGGTAAAAAAAAAATCCAAGTAGAAGGTGAAGTACAAGATGAGGGACCTGCTATTGACTTGAAAAGATGGTCAGTGTGACCTGCAGACACACCAAAACTGTTCAAAACTGAGCCTGGGATATAGCTCAGTGGTTCCAGTCCCTGCCTGACAAGCACGAGGTCCCAAATTCGACCCCCAGTAACCACACACCACAGTGCTGGGAGTGGTGACTCACAGCTATCATCCCAGCAGTCAGATGGCAGAGGCAGGAAGATTGCTGTGACTTTGAGGCTAGCCTAGTACAGTCTGAACTACAAAAAGGAGACTCAAAAAAAAAATCAAAACCAGGGATGAGTCCATAATGATTGAGCTGGATACAGGCATGTGCTTTGTTTTGCTTTAATTTCTTTAAAGCTGAACTTGGAGCTCCTTTTGAATTGAGAATGTTCAGGTCAAAGGCTCCCTCCAAGACTATACTGTGATTCTGCTTTTGCCTGTTGCACCTCCCTTTCCCTGAATAACTCACCCCAGTAGTAGCTACGGCTTCACAGAAAGCCACCCAACTTTTACATGATGCCAACATACTTGGCTTATTTATTCGCTTATTGGCTTACTACTGTTTTAGAAATATGCTCAGGCAGAAAAGACTAAAATTTCTGGAATATGCAAACTGAAAGAAACTTGCCATCAAGAAGATAATTTTCTACACTGAATGCCTTTGGTCTATTGTCTCACATTATTTTATTATGAATGGAATGTGGAGTTGAAATTCTAAGTAGTAGCACCCACCCGATGACCATGACATGACATCTGCCACAAAGGACAACAAAAACAAATTAATTTATTATAGAAAATCCACTGTGTGTCTGAAGCTCTCACTCCATTTCATACTAAAAGGAGACCAGCATTTTGAGGACTCAGAAGTGATCACTGAGCAGCTTACGAATCAACAGCAAGTCTTTAGGCCCAGTATACAATGAGGTTGGAAAGGAGGTTTCTTAGAGTGAATTCAATCAACCGCTCCCTGGAGTGTCAGTGAAGTCCACAGCTATGGCTCCATCTCGAACCCACAGAGTAAGAACCACAAGGAGAGGGTGAGGTCCGGGAATCGTATTTACATACCTCTTGCTCTAACATATTAGAATTTCAGAACCATACTTTATAAGATTTGAAGCTTGTTATCAAGTTTGTTCATAGGGCAGTTTCCTACGTGGTACCTACAATCAAATACCTGTTTCCTTAAGAGCTGTTTGAATTTGGACATTGCTGTGCCTCAGTTTTATCATCTATGAAATGGGACAGAAACTAACTGTACCTTCTTCCAAGAGATGCTGTGAGAACTACAGAAAATAAATTCATGACACCATTAGAACAGAATGCATGTAACAAGTGCTCAAAAAGATTAGCTATTGATGTACACAAAATATTACAATCTTATAAATAGAGAAGTTAGGTCAAGACATATTATTAGTCCAGGATATAAAAGGACTGAGAAGAGGGAGAAATTTCTCAAAAGTATAATGAAATAAATTCCTAGTTATTTTTCCCATGAAATGTAACAGGAAAAATCGCAAGACCTATCTACAGCCAAGCTTTTAGGCAATAAGACCATTCTCTCCTCACTCTAACAGAATATCAATGATTTCTAAACTAAATAACACTATGTCAGGTAATGAAAGTTGTCTAATTATTTAGTAGAAACAATAGATTATGAGAAAAAAATGGCCAACTATCAAACATGCTTTCTAAAAGAAAAAAAATATGATTGACTAGTCAATTCTATATTTAAGAAAACCAGAAGAGAAACATTCTCATGTTTAACAGCTTAACGAAAAGTTCATCCATAATAGAACTTGAAATTCCATAGCAATATTTCAGTGTGACTAGGTATAATATCAAGATGTAGGTTCTATCCTTCATATCCCCAAAGTTCTTCGTGCCCCCTGCAGTGAATGTCCCACACTCAATCAGAAAATGCCTCAAGTTCTGTTTTTGGACATTAATTTTTCCACTCCTAAAATTTCTTGTCAGTAACATCAAATAATGTTTTTGTTTCTGGATTGTTTCAATAGTGGTGCTTCTGAGACGTATCAGTGTTGTGATAGAAAACAGGAATTCTTTCTCATAGCTGAGATCTATTCCATTTTACAGATACAACACCATCTGTCACATATATACTTTTCAGGTGAAAGACATGATTTATTTACAGATTAGTGATGTTATGAATGAAGCTTTACAAATACTTGCACATGGCCTGCATGGGTATTTTCTTTTTTCATGAACAAATAATAAGAAGGAATTTCTGGACCGTTTGATAACTATCGATTCAATTATACAAGAAACTGCTGATTCCCGCCCCCCTAAAAAATACAACTCTGAACTCTGGTTCACAGTGTGTGAGAGTTGTGATTACTCTACACATTCATCAAGACTTTACATTGTCAATCTCTAATTTAGCTCATCTAGTAAAGCATCAGGTTTTATTAGTTTTCATTTGAATTTTTCTAATAACACTGAGGTTGAGTAGCTTTCCCTAAGTTTATTTGCTAATAATATGACCTTTAGTGTGGTATCTTCAAAATGCCCATTTGGGGGGAGGGTCTCATTACTGAGTTGTAATGGTTATTTTAGATACAGCTCACACGCTAGCCATGTGGTTTCTGTTTTAATATTTTGTCCTAGTCTAGATCTTGTCTTTCATTAGGGAACAATCCTCCATATCTCGCTCACTTTTTGGCAGTCTTATTAACAGAAACTACCTTTATGTTAAACCACCTTTTAAAGGGTTTGAAGAGCAAACATCCACGTATCAGAGAGAAGGTTCTCTTTGGGAATATAGCCTGGCTTGTGGTCCAGTGTAATGAAGCAGATGCCTGTGTTTTGGAAAAATGGTGAGATTAGTTTGTTTGCAACAAA
>PVIR01009288.1:0-53792 GCA_004026965.1 Petromus typicus | reverse complement strand
TTGTTGAATTGTGCTGTCCTGTTGTGTGGAAGTAGAATTTATAAGTGATCAATCAAATCGGCTGAATGGTATGCAGCTGAGATTTCTAAGCAATGTTGGGAATGGTGGGTGTAGCCTGACTTCTTGTTGCTGCAACAAAAAAAGAGATAAATTAAAGAAAGAACTGAAGCAAAAGGAACTAACACTTAAGATTTGGGAAGATCTCAGCCTACGCATATTGCAAATGAAGAGTAAAATTAGGAAAGTTAATGTTAGGAAAATCAATAAATGATATGATTGGATAAATGTTATGGTTGGACACATTTTGCTGAAGAGATTAAGTATATAACTAATGGAAAAAGGACGTTATAAAAGAAATTGAACAACTCCTCAGAGGCCATAAGCAGAGTAAGATTAATCCCAGAAAGATTTAAGGATAAGCCTGGTTTAAAGGTGTGGATTCCTTTAACATAAATAGGAGACCTAAAATAATTTTGAGAATACATCAATGTAAATAAAGCTAGCTGACATGCAAAGTGACAGAAATTGGATGAAATAAAGGAAAGCTGTCAGACTTCGAGGACTACGGACAAGAAATGGGCTGGAAGAACTAGTTGGCTTACACATGGGCTAAGGAAAGGGCAGAGGTACAGGCCCAGGGGGAGCAGTCCTGGGCCCAGAGGGTAGAACATCCAGCCACAGGGCATTACCATCAGGATTCAAAACATAATCGAATTTGTTCTGCTGGGTTTTGAATCTGATTAAGATTGGTTACCCTTTTATTCTTTCCTAACTCACAATTACATTTTGGAACAACAAATGGCTTTTAGATTTATAGATCCACAGTTAGAGATTAATTTTGTCCCAGAATAGATCATACTCAGCGTCTAATCCATTTGTGGTGTAGAGTACTGAAATGAGATTTAAATTTCTGATGTGATGATATTTAAATGACAGTTTGGACTGTGCTGATGCTATACTAAATTAAGATATTTGGCAATTTTAGGATGAGGTCCCCAAGGGATAAACATGAATCTTTTTTTGCATGGGTGTGTGGTACTGGGGATGGAATTGGGCACTTGTGCTTCCAAGGTAGGCATGGTACCACTTGAGCTAAACATCAATCTTTAAGATTGTCAACCAGAGAGCAGATTAGAGTGGGCTGAATACTTGCTGCCAAAAGATAAGTTCAAGGTGTAAATACTGGCCTTTGTGAATGTTACTTTACTTGGAAACTGGAACTTTAGAGAGGAAATTAACTTAAGGATATCAACATCATCCTGAATTTAGGTATGTCCTAAATATCTAACATTCTCATAAAGAGGTTAAGAGAGAGATATGACACACATGCAGAAGAGAAGGCCATGTTCAGATAGAAACAGATGTCAGAGATTACTGAACGGCAACATTCCCAAGAGCCACCAGGAAATGAATGGGGCAAGAAGGATATATTCCCAGCATTTCCAGAGGGAACATAATGGCTCTGCTGACTACTTAATTTTGATATTTTTGTTTGGAGAACTTCAGTTACTAATATGCCTATAGTCTCAGCTACTTGGGTGGCTGAGGCAGAATGAATGGAAGTTTGAAGCTAGCTTGGAAAGCTCAGTAGACTCTGTTCTCCAGATTAAAATAAAAAATGGCTGAGGATATAGCTCACTGCTCCCTGGGTTCAATCCTCAGTACTGCAAACAACTAAACCACAAAACTTCAGCCCCCTAGTTTGTGATAATTTCTTATTGTAGCCAAGGGATACTGGAATTTCTTATATTATTTTTGCCAATTTTCTATAATATGAAGTCATATCAAAAAATTTAAGTGACATTTAATCACATCTTCAGATTTCAGTTAAAATCTCTATGTAATCTATTTGCAACCCTTAAAATAATTTTACTCTATGTCCTTTATTAAAGAACAATTTTTAAATGCCACCTTCGTGGATCTGTGAAATTTATCACCAGAAACTTCAGCATAAGAGTTTTGCAGCTAACGTTTGAATATCTGTGTCCTTTTGAAATACACACTGAACGTGAATATTAATAAATGGTCTTAAGAGACAGAGCCTTTTGAAGGTGACTGAGCTATGAGGGTGCTATCTGCATGGATGGATCAGTGCCTTATGAGGTAGAGGGAACTCTACTACTTCCTGCCCCTCTGCCTTTTACCATGTAAAGACGCAGCATCAAGGCCCTATCTTGGAAGCACACAGCAGCCCTTGCCAAATACCACTTGCACGTACCTTGATCTTGGGCTTCCTAGCCTCCAGCACTGAGAAAATAATTTCTATTATTTATAATTTACCTAGCCTCAGGAATTTATAGCAGTAAGAACAAGCTACAGAATTTATAAGAATTTGATTCATGGTAAAATTACTTATCACAATGTAAAATATGCTTTATTTTACTTACCAACTGTTTTTCACTCATAGGAGATGGGGGTGGGGGAGCGATTTCTTCAGAAGTAGGACGCCAAGTCAAGAGCCTTTAAAATACCAAAATCACCGGTCACCAGGTGTGTCATCGCATACGCAACATATTGTGAAACAGTCACACTTCACCTTTTACTACTGCTAAAAGCATTTTGCTGAAAAAAATCTAGTCAAAAGTTTATGCTATGTGCTTCTAGAAAATAGTACAGAAATATTGTATATACAATAGTTTTAGTTGATGAACTTAATTCTTTCTATAATACTGGTTGCAAATCAAACTGGATGAGGCCCATGGGCATCAGACACAGCTGTGTACAGAACATCCTTCCCCAGGGTTGAGACAGGCAGCAAGTTCCAGTCTGTCTAACCAAAAATTCAAGTGCTATCCAAATAATTTTGCCAAACTATCTCTTAATTTCTCCAATATGAAAACTATGTAATATAAAAATATTAAGTATAAAGTCATAAAAATCTTACGCATGTGGGATTGTGGTTTTGAAGATATCCAATGTGCAGTTACAAGTTTTATCCCAGATTTCTAGGGTAAATTTTTCACCATTCAGAATTACAACATTCTCTAAGCAATTCGTACCAGATCGTGCTAATTGCTCATTGTCTAGAAAAGAAAAGAGCAATTCACTATGTATTGCCAGAATCACACATAACATTTTATGTAAAACAGCTAGTACAGACCTACCTTGCTGCACACACCAGTATAGCTGGGCAAAAATATCATCCAAAAGTACATCACTAAGAACTTCTAAATACTGGGTAAATACATCACAGATCGCATAAAGTGCATGATTACAAGTGGTTGTCATCCATTCTGCTTTCTAGGGGAAAATAAGTCATTAAATTGAGATCATACCATTCATTAACTACAACAATTAAAAGAAATGTATTCGAACCTTTAAAACATTAAGATTGTCAACGTTTCTTTGAGAGAACTTTGTATAAAACAGTGTGTTCACCAACTTAATATTTTTTCCTTTTGGTACTGGGGACTGAACTCAGGACCTTGCACTTGTCTGGCAGGCACTGTAGAGCTGAGCTAAATCACTGGCCCCACCAACTTAGTATTTGATATTACTACATATGAACTGATTTAGCTATTTTCTGCACTGTTTATTAAAAAAGAACATAACTGCAATGCTGATAGAACACTGAGACTTTTGAAACAATATTACAAATAGTAACAGCTGATTTTGCTTTAGAATATGAAAGATCAAGGAAATGAAGAAAAATAAAAATCTTACCCAAGTGGGATTAGCACAAATTTGAAATAAAATTGATTCTTTAAAAATTTTTTATTATTAAACATTAAAAGTAACAGGAAGTCCTTACAAATGAATATCCAGAATGTTCAAGAGAGAAGGGGAATGAGGAAGAAGTTGGGGATAAAGAAAGGAGAGAAAGAAAAAAAGTATCAGAAAAATGGAAACAGAGCCTTTGTAAAAGGGGAGGGTTGGTAGGGTTGACATATATCTGGATATTATTTATACTATATATTAAGGTAGAGTCATAGGAAAAATATATTTTCAATAACTATTGGTGTATTCATTTGTAAACTGATTCTTCAAGTATGGTTTACCTCAAAACACTATCAAGAAAGGTTATATAAATTAAGTATAAGTAATTCCATTTTTCTTCAAACACATGAAGGACAACAGAAGTCTGCATTTAATTATGCTAGACAGATAAAATAGTAAATGTGAAGTGCTCTCCCCACACTGCCTGAAGTGCATACAACTGGTTCGTAGTAAAATATACTGAAATTTAAAAAATACATTTTACTTTGCACTCTTTACTCAATTCGGAATGAGAAGTCAAATACATATAATAGTAAGTACGTAAGTGGCATTTTATAGTTCTGACATTTTATTATGCTAAATGAAAATTGTGTTCTCTTACCTCTGTTTGTTGTTCTGGCAATTTCATATTGTCAAAGATTCTGAAGACAATTCTAAATAAATCTTGCCACCAGTGTTTTTCATATGTGTGGCCATAGGTTTTCATTATTTCAAACATTACTGTTAAACCCCTAAAATGACAAAACTATAATTAGGAAAGCTACAATATTAGAGAATGTCTTTTTCCTAAAATAGTTCTTACAGTTTATAAAGCTACTAAAACACAAGGTTTACAACTAGACTTTAACTAATACATAATACTAGGTTTTGTTTTAAGAAGTTTAAATTTTAAAACAGGTTTCTTTAGAATATACTATTCAGGAATAAGTTCAAAAGCCTTGGCCTAACATTTGCTTTCTACTTTTACTCACACCATTCTAGCACTTTTTTTTTTAGGTTTTTTGAGACAGGGTCTCGCTTTGTGGTTCAGGCTGGCCTGAGCACAGCCTCAAACTCACATCACAGTAATCTTCCTGCCTCTGTCTCCCGAGTGCTGGAATTACAGGTATGAGCCACCACGCCTGGCACTGTGGTATGTGGTACTGATTGCTGCTGGGTGAGGCTCTACACTCAGTATAGGTATGTGGTTACCGGGATCGAACCTCGGCCCTTGCGCTTGCAAGACAGGCGCCAGAACCACTGAGCTATATCCTCGGCCCCATTCTAGCACTTTTAAACTAAATAAAATTGCAGGTTGAAAACATCAACTGTCCAATTACCTAATACATGTATTAGTTCCTTTATAAACTGATTATATATTCACATTGTTCTTTTATTAGGAAGTTTTCTCTTGGGGTCAGTACTGGGATTAAATCCAGTGCCTTCTGACTGAGCTATATCTTCAGTCCTCAGTAAGACCGGACAAGGCCTCAGTAAATTTCTAAGCTGCCAAAAATGAACTTTAATTTGAGATCTTCCTGTCTCAGTTTTCCAGAGTGCTGGGATTATATGGACATACACCATGAAACATTGCTGTGAATACACTTTTGAAAGTTTTTTTGAATAGACTGTTGTTACTCAAAATTGTCACTGAACATACTTAAATAGTTTTTATTCAAAACTACCAAATATGTGCATTAAAAAACTGTTACCACTTACTAAGGAATGAATTTTGCCACTAACCTCAGTTTCAATGTATGAAGAAACATAGTGATTAAAGTAGAAACTAAAATTAATAGTAAGTTATCAAGTTTTAAGGAAAGTTATGTATTTTATTTTGCTCTATTTAATATTTTAAAATCATATTAATATACTTTGCAATGTCTAATAATTGCTATATTGGATGAAATATATGTTTTATGGTATTTTACCATAAAATTTTATTAAAGTCAAAATATAACCTTCAAAACTTGAATTTCAAATACTGATTGTTACCTGGTTCTTACATCTAATTTGCATCTATTGATGATACAGGATAACTCAAAGAGAATTGGGAACCATCCTCTCACCCACACTCTATCTTCCGGTGCCACATTCATATCATCACTTGTGTATTCTTTGAAAGCCTTCAAAAAGAAAGGTAGGATTATTAAAAGCAAAACAAAACAACTGTATGTGCAACCCATTATTTTTGAAGAAAAAAATGTTGAATGCTTTACCAATCAAAAGTCAGCAATTTAATCACAATAATTATTTATAAAAGATGAACACTGTAACTGTCTATGAAGAGTATTGAACTAAAATTCAAATATTGGCTTTACCTTCAACTGTCACCAGTTCCCTACATTATTAACTGTTAAATTCAGGTTCCCATTAAGCATCTAAATAATTCTGGGAGCACATATACATTATCCACACAGGGAAGGTGGTCAAATGAGTCGATGTATGAAAAAGTACTAGGTATTCCGCAAGTCTGTGTTGGCATATAGTAAACTCTTATTAGCAAATCTATATGCATCACTTTTCCTTATGATACTTATAAGGGAAAATTCAGATATTCTAGTTAAAATCTTCAACCAGATTGTCAAGTCAAACTCTTATTTTGGAGCTTAAGTCTGAATTCATCTATATTTAGTTTACTTCAGTGCTTCAGAGTACAGATAAATAAGGAGCTATACAGGGAATGATCAAAACAAAGGTTTAAGGTTTAAACCCTAGCTCTCCTTTATCAGCCCTGTTAACTATGGTCACATGCTAAATGTCTCTGTGCCTTAGTTTCCTTATTTTGTGTACAAGTATAACACTACCTGTCCCATTAAGTTGTTAAAAACACCGAGCAAGTGAAAAACATTCAGAAAAATGCTTAATACCTTTAATACTGGTTACTTATAATTGCTAATTATAATTCAGAATAAAGTCCAGACTATGGGTTCACTGCTTCTACGCTTTCAATTCCAAACAAATTTAGAGTTTAGATTGGAAATAAAATATTCAGCAAAATTTTCTTTATTAAATGACGCTATACCTGAGGTCTATCAGACACATATTTTGCACAATGGCGAATAAGTCGAATTGCTTCCATACTTGTGTCAGGAAAAGCTGCATTGCACGCAAATTCAGACAAACACTTCACTGCATCCTGGAAAGAGTCAATGGTCGCTGGGAAGTGTTTTTCAAATACAAGAGCTAAAACAAAAACATATATCAATGTAACTAAAAATTTTCCATTTTTCTTAACTGCACCCAAAACATGGCTGCCTCTAGATGTAATGCACATTCCTTCTAGGTTGTTAAGGCCAATGATGTCCAACAAAGATAGAGTTCAAGTCAATATCACTCACTCACTTGTCCTACGTAGTGAAGCAAGTGATACATGAATACCTAACAACACCTACAAAGTAATAGGTACTTAGCAATATTGAATAAACTTTTGTTGAGTAAATAAAATCACTTATCCTCTTTATGTGTATCTTTTTTTTTTTTTTTTTTGAGACATGGTCTCACTTTGTAGTTTAGGCTGGCCCTGAGCTCAGCCTCAAACTCACATCACAGCAATCCTCCTGCCTCTGCCTCCCGAGTGCTGGGATTACAGGCGTGAGCCACTACGCCTGGCACTGTGGTATGTGGTACTGATTGCTGGTGGGCATGAGTCACCATGCCTGGTATTGTTGTATGTGTTTACTGGGGATCAAACCTGGACCCTTGTGCTTACAAGGCAGGTGCCAGAACCACTGAGCTAAATCTGCAGCCCTGTGTTTACTTCTTAATCTATAAAACAGAGACAGTAATTACATAAGATGGTTGTAAAAACTATATAAATACTGCAAGTTCTTAAAATAATAGCTCAAGTAACAATAAATGATAGCCATCAGGATGTCGATTCCTGATGTTGACACTGGTCATCATTACCGGCTTCTATACAAGACTAACTTATATTCTTAAGATTCCTATAAAGTCAAAGAAGGCAGCACAATGTACTGATTCAAAAAAACCTTTTCCTTAAGACTTCCTGTCTTCAAAAGTCACCACTAAGTAATTCTATGGCATGAGGGAAATTACTTAAGCTCTCTGGGTCAGAGTGTTCTAATCCATTTTTTAAAGGAGGGTTGACAGGCAGATGTAAAGATAAAATAAAATACATAAAAAGTGCTCACTGTGCATGCTATAAAGTAAATTCTCAATAAATACTATGTATAGTAATAATACCATTTGTCACTCACATCTGTAGGCCAAATTTGGTAGTAATACCATTTGTCACTGCACATCTGGAGGCCAACTCTGGTAAAGTTATGCTTATAACACATTCAAAATCTTACTGTACTTGAATTATCATCTGAATACATTGTTTTCTTCTTCTTCTTCTTCTTCTTTTTTTTTGCAGTACTAGGCATTGAAATCATGACCTTGTGCTTGCAAGGCAGGTGGCAGTGCCTCTGAGCTAAATTCCCAGCCCCACATTGTTTTTTTTTTTTTTTTTTACTTGAAAATAGTTAAAAGACTACTCACTGACAATGTGCCCTGTTGTTTGAAATGCAAGCTCCACAATGCTTTCATCTTGATCAGATGCTGCTAAATGAAATACAGAGAAAATGTTCTTCCATCCAGACCGAATGTTAGCAGCTTGAGAATTAACCATCTGTGCTATACACCGTACAACCATATCTCGAATTGTTGGAGACCTAAAATATTAATATAATTGCTTGGATATGCATACAGATAAAATTCTCCAGGCTCTCCTCCCCTTCTATTTTTTTTCCTGTGCCATGGAAAATAAGAGGATTTTACTGATATTATACCATTCAACAAACACAGTACCTGTTCCGTTTCATTATATGTTCAAAAGGTCTTAAGAAATCCTTCTGGAATCTGAAATTTGCAAGCTCCCCTTTTTCTAAAAACTTCATTGACAACTGCCTCAAGGAGTCTACTGCAAAAATAGCTACATCTTCATTAGGATTACAGCCAACCTGTAATGGCAACAATATAACGAGATAATAATGTCGGTGGTTAGAAATCTACAATTCTTTTTCTGTTCTAGAAAAAATATAAAATTAGTACCATAGGTAGGAAAATCCTGTGGTTCTTCTTGATATGTTAAAAATATTTCTAAACAAAGTAGTACTTTAAATTCTGAAAACCGTAAGCAATCTTTTTAAAGAACAAAATTTAGAGAGTTTCCAAATTATGAAAAAGAATGCAACTGCTTGAGAGAAATAAGGCTTTAATTAAATATGGAAATTTTAAACAGAAAAACAAATGTAAAAAACACTATATTTATTCATATACCTTATTAAAATGATCTCCAATAACTTCCCAAATCCGAGACCACTGCAATCTTATTCTTCCCATGTTGTAGTATGATATTTCTACGATCTTTTGCAGACTAAACATTCGTGGGTGTGTAGTGGAAAGCAATTCATCCATGGACACAGCACAGAGCCAACGGACAAAATCCACTATAACATAAATACATTTGCACTTTTTTCAACTTTAAAGTTTTTTAGCCAAAAGGCCAGTGTGTAAATAGAATAAATATACACACTTACCAATAGCATTTCCATCTAGCCTCGTAGATCCTGTAAATATTCTAGGAAAAATAAAATGTTTTGAAAATTTATAAAGTCTCATGTCAGTTACATTAATTCAAAAGAAAGTAGTCTGAGGTATTACTATTTTAAGCAAATCAAAATATCAGGCAGTTGAATGATCATCATATAGTTTAATAACGAGTACTATAATTTGAAAGCACCTTTCTCCATATCCAAATGTATCACCTTGGACTCAATATTACCAGAGTAAGTAAGTGTATATCTAGTAGATGTACAAATACCAGACCTTATAATATTCTAGAAAAAGGAAAATATTAATTTTCAAAACCCGAATCCATACTGTCAAACAGATTTTTCAATTTTTTCTACGTAATGACATTAAGCAAGTTTTTTAAAAAAATAAAACTATATTTAAATTATGTACATTTCATTAGAAAATTCCTTTATAGTTCATGAAAAGTGATTTATATAAACTTGCAAACTGTCTCAATTTAACCAAATGACTAAACCACTTCCTTCAGGATTTTCAAATGTTTAAAGTTAATATATACTACCTAGCTTTATTTGTGGAACTTTATCTGTTTCAGTTTCATAAAAACTTCAGCATACACATATTAATTCTCTTCCTTTCCTTTTTGTTTTTGAGATAGGGTTTCTCTGTGTCATGCAGGCTTGTCTTAAATTCACTATGAGGCCTAGGCTGGCCTTGACCTCCTGGCAATACTCCATCAGCCTCCTGAACACTGGAATTACAAGTGTGAGGCCTTGTATTTTTTACAAGGTTCTTTCTTTTTTAAAGTTTGCATTCTGACTCACATTCTAAGTCTGTAAACAAGGGTTTGATCTAAGTAAACCTTCATAGCTTGCACAATATTCCTTATTTTAAAATGTACACAACAGGATTTGCATGATAAAAAGAAAACCTTAAAGCAGGAATAAGTCAAATATAAACTTAAAAACAGTAATAACAGTAAAGTTACCAACCACATTATTCTATGTGCTTTGCATGTGTCTATTTAATAATCAAAAGTACACTAAGTATATACTATTATAACTCTAGTTTTTTTCAAAACAGAAACTGAGACAAAATGACATTTAATAACTTCTTCAAAAATCAAAGAACTTTTAAGTGCCAGAGCCAAGGACAGTCTACCCTCTTAACCACTTTTCTATATTCTTTCTTAATTACCTGAACAAAACATATGCCAAATATTTTAAATATATTCTAAAGAGCAAAATAAAAGACAGATAATAGGAAGTAAGGAGATAGGTGTTTCTCAAATAGGAAAGGAAATGAAGGGAAATGGGAGGGTCAGGAGGGAAAGAGGAAGAAAAAAGGAATCAAAATCTGTTATATACATGCACCAATTCCACACAAGGAATGTAAACAGTATATACTGCAAACATATTCATGTACAAATAAATATACACTCACACACACACACATATAATTTTATATATAAATATATATATAAATAGCAAATAAGACTTGGCATCTTTTTGTCCTTTGCTTTTTATAGTTGGAGCATGGAATCCATTTCATAGACTGAGTTTAATATTTAATTAATTAAATTAATATTTAAATATTAATATTTATAAATATATATGTGTATATATATACACACACCCATATATTACATAAAATTGCATTTCTAATTTGTCCCTACTACCAGTCTGAATGTTTTTATATATATATTTTAACCTCAATGCCCTTGTATGTCTTTTTTTGGCAGTAAGTAACACAAATAAGACAAGAAACTTAAAAATCTCAGCTCCTGTTAAAGAAAATCTTAAGATTTTCAGTACTGTTTCTTGTTAGCAGAATGAATCAAAAATTTAAAAATCTGCAGAAAACTCTACTTGGTGAGAAAATCAAGCGGAAGTTCCTATTTAATCCAGAAATAGACTGGACTAAGAAATTTAAAATATAAAAAACTCTCACATGAAAAAAAATGAAAACTGTAGCCTCAACTATACAAATGTGATCAACTGCTCTCAAACTATAGGTGTTCTCGCAGAAAGCAAAGGCTATAGAAGAGCCACACCATAAATAGTTAACATTAAAAGTATAGAAGCAGGGATGGGGATTTAGCTCAGTGGTTCCAGTGCCTGTCTTGGAAGCGCAAGGACCCAGGTTCGATTCCCAGTTAATCACATACCCATACTGGGTGTGGAGACTCACACCCAGCAGCAACCAGTACCACATACCACAGTGCCAGGCGTGGTGGCTCACGCCTGTAATCCCAGCACTCGGGAGGCAGAGGCAGGAGGATTGCTAAAATGTGAGTTTGAGGCTGAGCTCAGGGCCAGCCTCAACCACAAAGTGAGACCCTGACTCAAAAAAATAAATAGATAAATAAAAAGTATAGAAGCAAAAGGAAAAGGCACAAAAGAAAAGTTTTATTTTTAATTGAGAGTAAAGCAAATGGCAATTGTCAAGGTGGAGAGCAGCAGTAGAAATAGAGATTATATACAACCACAGGGAAGGGAAACAATCAATTCTGAAAGTAGTGAAATGGTAGAGAAAGAAGGCAATAAAGCAAGAACTACCACCAGCAACAGTGAGAATGGTGCTACAGACTGGAGGTGCTAAAGGAAGGGAGAAAGCATATATCCTGGGAAAGGGTCTTTAAATTGCTCTTCCTTTTGGCAATCTTTGGGGGGTTACCCTTTCTCCAAAGGCTACCCTAAAGGCAATCCATAAGGGAAAGCACAGCAATCTCTGAAGGCGCATAAAGTTAAGCCTTAATATACTAAGACAAGACACCAGAATTAGGTTTCATAAACTCAGTCTATGAAATGGATTCCATGCTGCAACTATAAAAAGCAAAGGACAAAAAGATGCCAAGTCTTATTTGCTAATATTAATAGATGTGGCCTACAAAGTAGGAGGAGGGGAGAAAAATGATAACTGCTTCATCCATATCATAACACTGTTTTTGCAGTTCCTCTTTGGCTCCACTGATCTACATATGTGATTTGTGTCAGTATCATACTGTTTTAATCACTGTAGGTTTGTAACATAACTGGAAATCCAAGATCGTGGTGCCTCTTTGCTTTGTTCTTGTGGCCCAGAAAAGCTTTTACTCCTCTGGTCTCTTCTCTTTCCATATGAATTTTAGGACTGTTTTCTCTAGTTCTGTGAGAAATCTTAGTATTTTCAGTGGGGTTGTATTAAATCTATACATTAGTTTTAGTAGTATGACCATCTTGACACTATTGATTTTGCCTGTTTAGGAACAGGAATTACCTCTCTATTTTCTGATGTTTTCTTCAATGTCCATTTTAGAATATTATAATTTTCATTATGGAGGTAATTTACTTCATTTGTTAAGTTATTTCCTAAGTGTTTAATTTTTCTTGAAACTATTGTGAATGGCATTGTTTCCTTAATTTCTTTCTTGGTGGGTGCATTAATGATGTGCAGGAATACTACTAATTTTTGTATACTGATTTTGTATTCTGTTATGGTGTTTTTTCATAGTTACTATTTCTCTGATGCTCTTTACTGTCTCTTATAACTTAAATATTCCTATAATTTACTTCCTCCCAAAATACCATGAACAAAATTATAGATACTTCATCATCTAAATCACAGTATGTCAAAATAGTCTTATTTTATTTTAGGAAAAATATTTTGAGAATACATTTTTACTTTTACTAATGATCAATATATAGCTAGTGCTATAGAACTAGTAGTCATCTACAAAGGAAAGAATAGTAGTCATCTACAAAGGAAAGAAAACAAATACTTTACCTATCTACAGCAACAACAACACTTTGAGAACTGGTTTCTCCGATGGATTCTTGAATACTTGCAATCTGCTTCCAATCCACATTTCCTCCAACTATCACATATAAGAAAGTTATTTCAGTCAAAAATTCAATGGAACAATATACGCAGTTTTAAAACACATTTCTTGTTCTTTCTTTTTTTGTTTCATTTTGGTCTTTTTGGTTTTCTGAGACAAGGTCTCACTATGTAGTTTGGACTGCCTTTGAACTCATTATGTAGCCCAGGCTAGCCTCAAACGTGTAGTGATTCTCTTGCCTCAGCCTCCCAGCTAGGATTACCGGAATGGGCCACTATGTCCAGCCTTCAAACATATATCTAAAATCAATCATGTTCCTAATAATTGAAGCAAGGCTTTGAATGATTCTTTTAGTACTATTTATCAAAGACAAATGTGCTTACTGAGCAATACTAAGCAGTATAAATACTAAGCAGTATACAGGACATGGTAATAGGGCACAAACTGCAAAGATCACATAAATAGCAGGTATGGTAAATCTAGGTACCAAAAAAAAAAAAGTTTAATTAGCTCACACTAGTTTGAATCACATAATCTCTAAATGCGTCCAATCCCATACATTTAGACTATTCTGGTCATTTAATTTTCAGTCCCCTATTCGCAAATGCTAGCTCGCAATTCTACAGGTACGGTTTAACATTCTCTGATTTAACAGATCACTTATCCTTCTTTTGTTTTGTTCCATAACATGGTAAAACAATAATATCCTCTTTCTTTCAACTTATTTTGCATATCAGCTTTTCAACTGTGTTCCTGCTTAGTTCAGGGGCTCCTATCTCAGTCTTGGCTCCTTGAAGCAGTTCCAAGTTACTGCCTTGCCACTGTTTACTCCCCTCTTTCATCCATTCCTCACTCCCTTGGCAGATAACAAATTATCTTCATTTCGTTCACTGGGAGAAAGTGTAACTGCCTCAGCCCAGCACTGAAGGCACTCACCTTCAACATTTCAGTTTCCAAGTGTCTCTAGTCATACTCTCTCTCAACTATTCAAAACTCTCCTACCAGACCCAATTTGAATTCTCAAGGACTCTTCTCCATTTTCCTCAACTGTCTGTAAACCAAATTTTTACTTAATAAGCAGCACTCACATCAGAATTATTTCCATACTGTTTCATACAAATATCTTATGGATGTTAATGTTGCCTTCTCACCCAGATAAAATATGCATTTTAAGTATTTTCTAAATAAATTTACATGACCAAGCTATTAATTTTTAAATATTTATCTTAGAAGAATGGAATGCCTATAATTTAAATATTATACACCATGTATTCTTAATGGTTGAACTTCCATGATTCCAAAAATAATTAAAGTACAGAATTCTATGCAAAAGAAATATATAGCTGCCCATTATCTGTGAGTTCTGCATCCATGCGCTCAACAAACCTGGGATTAGAAATATCTATGGGGGGCCAGGAATTTAGCTCAGTGGTTCCAGTGCCTGTTTTTTTTTTTTTTTAAATTATCTTTATTGGTACATTAAATATACACATCATGATTGCACTCCATAATGGGGATTTGTACCAGTATAAGACACAATTTAATTCTCATTTTTTCCCATAGCCCCACCCACCCCATCACCCCCCCATATATATAAAATTTGTTTCCTTACTTTTTTGTTACAATCTCAACATTGTCCCCTTTCACCTTATTTTACATTGAGCATTTTCTATTTCACAGTATATAACATACAATGCTAGGACTCATTTACATCTTCATTTTCTCATACCAGAGAAAAGATGCGATATATATCTATCTGTGACCTATTTATTTCACTTATGAGGATATCCTCCAGTGCCTGTTTTGCAAGCACAAGGGCCCAGGTTCAATCCCCAGTAACCACATACCATACTGGGCGTGGAGACACACCCAGCAGCAATCAGCACCACATACCACAGTGCCGGGCGTGGTGGCTCACGCCTGTAATCCCAGCACTCAGGAGGCAGAGGCAGGAGGATTGCTGTGATGTGAGTTGGAGGCTGAGCTCAGGGCCAGCCTGAACCACAAAGCGAGACCCTGTCTCAAAAAAACCCTAAAATCTATGGGGAAGTCTACATTTTTAGCTGAGCATGTATACTTTTTTTCCTGCCATCATTCACTAAACAACAGAACAATAGTTCTAACTATTTACATTATAATATGTATTAATAAGTAAGTCAGAGATGATTTAAAGTATACAGGAGAGTATGTGTAGGTTATATGCAAATAATGTCACTTTACATAAAGGACTTGAAAGTCCTTGGATATTAGTATTCCCAGAGGTCCTAGAAACACCTTACATAGATAGTTAAGAATGACTACATTCAATTCTGTTGATTTTGTTACATAGAATATTTGGTGCACAGATGCTGCTGCTAAAGAATACAGGCTTTAATCGGCTTCGCTGTCTATAGCACATCTTCTAGCTTAAATTCCGATTATATCGTCCTGCTCAAGAAGGTTATCTGCTGTCTGGGTAGATGAGCACAAGGGACATGGCTAGGCAGACATCTTTCAAATGGACTGGATAGTTACCAACAAGACAGCCTGAAGGGTAGGCTCTGTCAACTGGCACTAAGTCAATAAACTAGTTCCCTCAAGGGTCTAGACTGAAAGTTAGAGTATGATGAATCTGGAGGGAGAAGACTAAAAAGAAAAGTAGGCGACATAAGAGAAAGCATAAATAAAAAGTAAGACAGTGACTGGTCTCTGGAATGGTCTGGAAACTTGAACTGTTTTGCATTTTCAAGTTTAAAATGTATTATTATGTAAATTCCCCACCCCCTTCTTTTGCAGGAGAAGGAAGGTCATTTCATATTCCTGCAATCTAAATAGCACAACAGCATAATAATTTAATTTTAATTCACTTCAAGTATACTGGCTAATGTTCTTTCATTTGACCAAAAATTTTAAAAGATGAAATCATTTTGCTGCCCTTTTTAGTCTAACCTCATTCTGTAGTCCTACTTGCCAAAATTGAGCCCATGCAATTAACATCTACTACTGTTCTAGTCTTTCCACACACCTGTCTTTTCAAAGGCAATCAGGACACATTTACTTCACTTGACTATTAACAGTTTTTGTGATATTTCACTTCATGAAATAACTATAGTCCTTGCATAAAGTCTAAAGCTGGACTTCATGTGATGTTGTCACCATGGAGGTGCTCAGGTAGTTCTAACTCTTGTTGCTGGATTACCAGGTATCAGGTCTGCAGCTTCATCTCCCAGACCTCATACGAACCCGACAGCTACAAAATCACTTAGGAGAAAACTTGCACCACTGTTTCAACTGCATGTAGCAAGATACTAATTTTCCTCAGGATCCCCGGAAATCACAACATAATCTTGGTCTTTATTTCTTTCCCTATACAGTGGATGCCGTTTTCATGTCTGAAATCTCTCTGGATTTCTTAAGAAGTTTTACTGCTACCACCAACAGAAATCACTAAAAGATAAAAAATATTAAAAATAGCCCAAAATGTATAATCCAAGCCTTTAACGGGTACATATTCTTGGCTTTGGGGCTCTTTCCTTCATGTTCTCTTTAAGTCATGCCTGCCTGGAGGTGGGGAGGATGGACTGGGAATATGTGCAAAAATTTCTAGTAAACGAGCCAATGTGCTAAGTCCATTCGTATATATTCTTATTTAACCCTAATAATCTTACATCCTTTGGTTTGAAAAGTGGAAGCCAAATCTCAGCAAGATAAAATTAACATGTATACAGTAAAGATTTGCATTTGTACACAAATCTAAAAGTAAAGTATTCAAAGTCAAAGTCTAAATCAATCTTGCTTATTCCTTGGTGGAACAAGATTTCATTTATGACTAAAAGCGTTTCATCTTTAACTTTTTTGTATCCATTTTTTCTGATATTTTCCTTTCTTCTAATGGATTAAATCTGGAAATTCCTGGCTATAAGAGCACTAGGGGAATCTTGGGGACAGGATCCACACTGACAGAAGAGTTTGGCTAGGCCTGTCTTTAAAAACTGAATGTGAACTCTTCTCCAGTTGCTCAACTAGAACTATCCTGCTACAGAAGTGTTCACATATTATTGTACTTAGTCTTAAGACAGGTAATTTATTTGCAATCTTTTCCTAGTCCCAAGTAGGATACTCAGAGTAAGGGTCATTTAATATTGTGAGCGAGACTAGACAAAAAAGACTCTCTACCTTACTTACTCATCTTGTTTTTCTTCATAAGATTGGATGAAGGGCATTTAATCTAATCACAGTTCACTGGTACAATGAAGTCACTTATAATAAAGATGTTTAGAATGGCTTTTAATATTTTGTAAAAAGAATTTTAAAATTCTCACCTAGCCCCAGACCCACAAATTCATCAGGAGCCTGATCTTTTGTCCCAGTGAGAGATCCTTCTCTCCCTCTCACTGTTCCCGAGATGTATCGAGGTTTCACTCCTGTTCCTATAAGTTGTGCCAGCTCCAACTGACTGATGCACTTTAGAATCTTAATTATAAAAGGAAAGAAAATTTTTTATTCTAATATCCTCAAAAATATGTAAATGTATACAGTTAAGATTTAAACATTGATTACATTATAAACCATTTAATGTATTTATTTAAAATGTACTAAATTAATTGCTCCCCACTACATCAGTGACACAATATTTAGCATTACCTCATTTTATAAACCAAATTGCAAAATTGAAGATAAAATGTTTATACCTCATGCCATGAATTTCCTAAATAATTTCCATCTGTATGAGCCACTGTGATAAGTGTTTTTATTGTATCAATATTCTTTTGCTTCATTTCAGTAATTCCAGAACTCACTGTAAGTAAGGTAAATCTTGCTAGTGCCTGGACATATGCATCTCTTTCGAGCTACCAAAAAAAAAAGAGAAAGAAAAACAGAAAAATCTACTTTAGATTGATTTAATTTCTTACCAACAAATTGTTTATTTTCTAAATTTTTAATTGACATATCATAATTACATATTATTGCAAAATAGTTTTAATTTTTATTTTACTGTGAAATTGGTATATTATATATACATATTATGATCACTCAACATTGACAATATGTACCAGTATATGACATGATCTGATTCTCATTTTTTCCCATTCCCTACATACCCTATCACCCCTATCCCCTATATACATAAGTTTTGTTTCCTTTTTATTACATTCACAATTTTTATTGTTTTTATTTACCATCACAATTTCTTTTTTATTACCATCACAATTTTTTCTTTCCCTTTGTTACTTACCCTTACCCGCGTTTCCCTTTTAATAAATATTTTCTATTTTATAATACCTATCATATAGTTTTAATTTTTAAACGATTATGCAGAGAACATATAAATATCTAAAATCTTAAAGTAATAGAGATTTCATTTAAGCTGAAATTTTACTGGTAACAAATTCAAACTTTTTTTTTAAAGAAGACTTTTCAAGTACTATGTAAAAGTATTATCAAAAATCTGATTTATAAAATTCTTGTTTTTCTCTTTAGCAGGCTATTATTTTGTTATATACTAAGCCATAACATTCGTAATTAAAGAGGAAATGAGCACTGAAAAAAGAAAGAAAAGTTTGGTCAAAATCTATCCTCAAAGCATATGAATTACTACTGGAAGGACTATTTTCATGAAAAGTATAGACTAAATACCTGTTTCTCTTAGAATTTCTTAGACTTAAGTTACAAAATACATAAAATTATGAACAAATAAATGTTCAATAAAATACTCAATACACTGACCACTGAAAAATCTTAGAGAATTTGTGTACAGCTAATATGCTACAGAGAAAAAATGTAACAAAAAGTATTATAAATTTTAAAAAACTGGTATGAATTACACATTCTATTTTTATGTTTCAAAAGGTTAAAATGATTAAATTCCACTATAAGCTTGAAATCCATTTTTAATCAATCAGATACAAAAATAATGTTGCAAATGAACTACAGTAAGGTTGTAATCAACAAATATTTTTCAAACTGGCTTAAAAAGGTAAAATTCTTCATTACCTGAATGCTGAAAATGCATGCAATTCTGATTGCACATCTTATCCCTTCCAGGCAAAGAGAGGCTACTTCAGTATCATCACAGTCTTGTAGTCCCACACTGAATGCAGCCAGAAAAGGTGTCCAAGCCAACTAGAAAAATTAAAAATTTGAAATATATCATAAAGTGATAATTAAATTTCATAACACTACATTAATATTTCTCAAGACATACAGACTATATCAGGTGTGAGGAAGTTCTTAAAAGAAAAAATGAGATTCTTAGCATAGCATCTGGAAGGTTTCTTACTAAAAGGGGAAAAAATATATAATGCTGCCTGGAGGCTTAAGTGGGAAAGTAGAACATAAATTCAGGAATGACCTTAGGCACATTTTAAGAACTGCTTTTATAAATTAATAAAAAGGGAAAGTACAAGCAAATGATATACATAAAAATGTTTACTCCTGACTCTGGAACTCATTTCTCTTTGCCAACTTTGGCCCTTAAAATAACCCACAGACTCTATTTCTAATGCAAATCCTTCTTTTCTATTTGCAACAAACCATATTATGCTATTTTTTTTTTTAAACCAGCTCTTTAGGTACAATATAGCCTACTTTCTTTAAATAGTTAAATATTCTACCTTGAAATTGTAGTTTTAAAACAAAGCAAAACAAAACACCAAGAACATTCAATAAAACTCTTTATTACCAATTGTGGTAGGTAAAGTATTCATTGCTTGAGCCAGGTATGGCAGTGCACACACCTGTAATCCCAGCACTCAGGATTGAGGTAGGAGGATTGTCATGAATTTGCGGCCAACCTAGGCTGCTACACAGCAAGACTGTCTCAACAATAACAAAGAAGAATATTCACTGCTCTTTATAAGTCATCAAGAATAATGGTATGTGTCCACACAGCCATCAAGTTGAACAATGTCTTTACTAGTATATTATAGAGATGATGACTAGGTTTTTTTTTTTTTGTAAGTTCAGGCTGGCCTGAACTCACTGTGTAGCCCAAGCAAGGACCTTGAACTTCCAGCTAACTTACTGCCTCTGCCTCCTGAGTGCTGGAATTATAGGCATGAGCCACCACACCTGGCACTGGTGGTATATGGTTCTGGGGACTGAAGTCAGAATCTTGTGCTTGCCAGGCACAATGCAAAAGTACTGAGCTAAGTCGCCAGACATGAGTGAAATTTTTAATGGTCAATAAAACTTTTAAATGTTTTTCTAAGGATACTTCCTCAATATAATAATAAATTAATAAATTAAAGGCCAGCCAGAACTACACAGCAAGACCTTATCTAAAAAAAAGTCCACAAAATTGAGAAGTAAAAGCTCATGATCTCTAAGCAAAGGAATATAAAGCAGAGTACGTAGGTTCTTACTAGTCCTTGATCTACCATTCTTGATCTACCATAATCACACCATTATTTCTCTGGACCTCTTTTTTTTTGTTTGCGGTATTGGGGATTGACCTCAGGACCAGCGCTGCTTAGCTAAATCCCTGGCCCTAATGTTTCTTCATCTTTACAACTTGAAGATGCCATTACAGAGAGATGCTGTGAGCATATGAAGTGCAGTAGTTATAAATTACAAAAATCTATTTAAAATTACATCTTCTTTTAAAGGAAGATTTTATATAAAAAAGAAATACAGGTAGTTCTTACACCAGTGGGAAAAATTGTTTAACTTCATTATATACCAAAGAATGATTTTTTTAAAATCAAATTATACCTAAGTAACATTATAAGGACAGTAAAACTTCATTTATAACTGTATAAAAACTTCATGAAATATAATTTAGCAATACATAAAAACATTCTTGAAAATGTTTACATTCCCTGCTATTATAAATTTCCTTCTAGGAATTTTAATTCAATTCTCTTTCCTAGTCAGTGCTTGTTTATTAAACATTTGTTACAAGCCAGGACAATGCAGGAACTACTGAGAAAATGAATAGACATATAGTCCCTTACTCTATATGTATATGAACATACATATGACATAATATATATAAAAATGAAACAAGCTTATTAAAAATAATAAAGGAAAAGTATAACATGTTAGGGAAAGGAAATTAATTGATAATATTGGAAGCATTAGGGACAAAACTCTTGGGCTGGGGCAAGTGTGGGATCCGAAGAACTATATCCCCAGCCCTAGGGACAGAACTCTGAAAATGTAACATTTAAACTAGGAACTATTTGAGCACAGAATAAAGAACATTCTAGAGAATCAGGATATCTGCTAAAAATGCCTAGGAGAAAAAGAAGGTAAGATGCTTTAGAAACAGAGGTCAGTATAACTGCACTGTAGTGAAACAGAAGGTTCCATCCAGCAATGGCATTTGTAGAGGCAGGTAGAGCTACATCACAAAAGTGCCGCAGACCTTGTGTTATGTCAAGCTTCATGGCATCACTCAAAGGCAATGAAGAACTTTAAGGAAGAAGATTGTATTTTACTTTGTATTTCTAAAAAGATCTCTCTTTCCTCTATAAATGAATAAAAGAAGTATAAAAGCAGACATGAGGACAGCAGTAAGGAGAATGCTACAGCAATCAGAGAAATGATGCTTGAAGTAGGACAGTGGCAGTACAAATGGCATCAAGGTGGAAAACTTAATTTTAGCACTGAGGATGTTTAAATAAGCTACACGAAATCAGAGAATGAATTTTAAAAAGCCAAAGCATAAAATTTTTTTTTTAAAGGTTTTTTTTTTTGAGACAGGGTCTCGCTTTGTGGTTCAGGCTGGCCCTGAGCTCAGCCTCCAACTCACATCACAGCAATCCTCCTGCCTCTGCCTCCTGAGTGCTGGGATTACAGGCGTGAGCCACCATGCCCGGCACTGTGGTATGTGGTACTGGTTGCTGCTGGGTGTGAGTCTCCACGTCCAGTATTGTTATGTGGATACCGACAGGCGCCAGAACCACTGAGCTATATCCCTGGCCCAGCATAAAAAAATTTTAATGAAATGGAAAAATACACAAGCAACAGCAAGATATAAAACTCTATAGAAGATATGAATACAGTGTGTTAAGATGAAAAAGTAGTAAACGTACAAACAGAATTTTTCTCTGTAGCTGAATTATAGTAGGTTTCTTACTGTTTTCCAAGCAAAAACAATAGTAAGAACTTCTTTGAAAAGAAGTGCAAAATAAGACATGAGATCATGCTTACAAAAGCAGCTGCTTACAAAAGCAGCTTTATAAAATTTCATAATACATCACTCTGGAGACTGAGGCAGGAGGATCCAAAGTTCACTGAGACAACTTTGAAATACTTTTTCAAAAAATAAAATTTAAAAAGAGCTACATATATAACTCAGAGGTACGGCACTGACTGGAATGCACAGGGCCCTAGGTTTAATCCTCAGGATAATGATGATGATGATGATGGTGATGACGATGATGTTAAATTTTTTTTATATTTCAATATCACTTTCTATACTATTCCAAAGGACAAGGCTAGGTAAAATCCATTAGTTAGCACTCCGTAGCTCCCTCACTCTTATCCCATAATTCATCAAGTTTTTAGAAAAAAATAACACACAGACCTGAATTAGGGACAGAATTACAGAATTTTAGGATTGAAAGGAAGCAAAGAAATTTATCGCTTTCTTTACTACCCACAAATATATGTAGGTAGAATGAGGATGCAAATTATGATCTTACTCTCCGTAGGCAATCCTACCATTCTCATGAACCAGAATATACTTCACCTGCTTTCTCTTCAAACTTCACTATACTACTTGTTATTTATCTACAACCCAATGAGGCACTGCTTACTCACTGCAGAATTTGAAGAGAAGAAAAGATTAGGAGAATGAAAAAGGAAAGGGAAATTAAATTTCAAAGAGCCAGTAATTACCATTCACACTAAATCAGAGTACCCTTGTCCCGCTGGGTTCCCTACCCTGCCTCCTGAGCTTCAGCACACTCGGAAACCTGGAGTAGAAGCACCGAGACAGCAAGTGCTTCACCATCACTTGAAATCTGAACTAACACCAAAGATTTAGGTACAAGTCATTTGGAGAAAAATAAGCCAACGATTAATGATCATTCTCTAAAGCTTTTCTATTCCTAATTCCCAAGATTACACTCATTTGTCTTTTCATTTTCTTTACTGAAAAGACATTTCTGTCTAGTGTGTCCCAGATAACAAAGCTATAGCTTCCATGTTAAACGTGCTATTATCACAATACTTCCTTAACTCAAAAAGATGCTTATTAAAATTATGTCTAAATGTATCAAAAGTTATTAGTGACTCTAACCTTAAACATAGGTCTCACATGCTCCAAATGAGTTGCACTTGTAAAAGGCGCCTGAACATGGCTCACAGCCTCCATGAGTGCTTTGGCTGTCTTGGCCATTTGTTCCATTTCTAAATTATATAGAAGTCTTCTTTGTTTTTCACTGGCTACATCTGAAACAATAAAACATTTTTAGTATTTAAAATGTGAAGCATTTAGAAATGTTATTTCATTGTTTTACTATCAAACATCACTTATTAACATTAATTAAAAATCGTCTTTAGCCAGACACAAAAGGTCATGTAGTGTATGATTCATATATGTGAAAAACCAAGAACAAACAAATCCACAGAGGGAAAACAACTACCTACACTAGTGTTTCCTAGGTATAGAGGGAAAGGGAATGGAATAGTAAGCCACTGCTTAATAGGTTCGGGGTTTTAGATTGGGGAAACAAAATATTTTGGACCTGGAGAGAGGTAGTGGTTAAACAACTTGGTGCATGTAGAAAATGCCAGCAGAGCCACTCACTTTAAAATAGCTGCTTTTAAATTTCAAGAATTCTAAATTAGGAGTCAGGAATAAGTGAAAAACCTATGAAAGAAAGAAAGAAAACAATTTTTTTTTTGAGACAGAGTCTCACTTTGTAGTTCAGGCTGGCCCTGTGAGCCTTGAACTCACAGCAGTCCTCCTACCTCTGCCTCCTGAGCACTGGGATTACAGGTGTGAGCCACCACACCTGGCACTGTGATATGTGGTACTGATTGCTATAGGATGTGAGGCTCCACACCTGACACTGTTGTACGTGTACTGGGGTACAAACTCTGGTCCTTGTGCGTGCAAGGCAGGCACCAGAACCACTGAGCTAAATCCCCACCATGAGAGCAAACCATTTTAACAATGAAAATGTTAGGGATCTAGACATGGGCTAGAATAGCAGAAAAGAGGTAAGAGCAGGGGCATCCATGTACTATATAATTTGAATAATATTCCCTGAATTGGCAAGACAACTCTGGCCTTTATACTATTGGATACTTTTAGTTTTCTTGAGCACATTATCATCTCATTCCTGTACTTGGTTCTATGATTTCCTACCACCCTATACAAAAGAAAGAGGGACACGAAGATGTTACAGGCCACAGAACAAAATTCTATCAGGTAACAGGCATCTACTTAGGAATAAAAATGTAGGTTTTATTAATATATTTTGTAAGTACAGATAAAAGTAACACTATCAAATAAATGACTGATTATTACTGGCTTTTAGACTGAGAGCCAAGGATACGTTACCTAAAATTTGACTTTGTCACTTATTCTCTCTGGGCTTTAGGGGCACGGAATAAAACAATTTTTATACTAAAGTCAATTTATAGATTCTAATCCTATTTCTTAATCTCTCTGGACTTGCATTATCTCTAAATTGAGGAAGAGGCATGGTGGTGCACACTGTAATTTCAGCACTTGGAAAGCTGAGGCAGGAGGGTCTCTGGAGTTTGAGGTGAGCACAGAATTCAAGGCTAGCCTGAGCAACACAGCAAGTCGTCCCTGTCTCAAAATCCAAACAAAATAAGCTGGATGTGGTGTGCCTGACTGCAATTCCAACTCTCTGAAGGCTAAGACAGGAGGATCACCAAGAGTTGGGAGGCCAGCCTATGCACCACAGTGAGCTCAAATGCAGTCTAAACTATACAGTGAGACCCTCTGTCAAAAAACCAAAACTAAAATAAAAAAAGAAAAAGTGAGGGAGAATTTACTAAAGTTTACTAGAATATAATTCCATATAGTATTCCAAAAGATATTCTGACATCATCTTCCTACTCCTCACACTTATAATTACTCAACTTCTGGAAATAATGTATCACACATAGATGTAATTGCTTCTCTTCTGCCAGCAGAATTTTGCTATTGCAATCTGTTCACACTTGAGCTTTTATTTCTAAGTATAGGTACTCGGAAAGGCAGGAATCTTTCTGTATTACAGTTACATTCTTAAACCACTATCTTAAGGGATTAGGAATGATCACTCGCATCTACATGTACACAGTGTCTAGAATGGAGCGGACTCACAGTTGGTTCCCACTGCCAGTCAGAGCTAGGAACTTAACATTGTTATAATTTGCAATCTATCTCCACTTGTCACTTCCAACTCCAATGACCTTAGCCCTTTTTACCATTTATGTCACCTCTATTTCCAGCTTCCATTCATGTATAATGAGAGACAAAAAAATAAGAATTATGTTGCTTATAGCTGATGAAGACATAGAAAAATAGAGCTAAAACCTGATGAGTGTGATTGTCCAAATAATCTGATCCTTTATGAGATCAACTGTTAAATGAATAATCACATATTAAATGCACACTAATATATACAAGCTAGTGTTTCCATTAGTTATGTGTTATCTTTTTTCAGGGTGTAGGAAAATACAATCACATCATAAAGTGTGTATTAAATATAGCTTTAACTCATATTTATACAGTGTTACTTTATTTTAAATCAAGTAAAACTTTCAAGAACCCATATTTTCCCCTTGAACAACTATGATTCCCCTGATGTGTATACTTACTTTGTTTACTTGATTTTGTGGGGATTGTTAGTTCTTTTGTTTCTTTCATTGATATCTTCTTACCAGCTATTTCATTATAGATAGCTGACAGATACTCTTCAGGAAGGTCTTTACTGTCATTGATACCTCTATTCATTTTAATGTACTGCTCCTTTGTCATTTTGTTTTTAACCTAGATAAGAACAATTGTTATAATTCCTAAAAATTAGCATAAAAATTTCACTCATTTTAAGAATTTTAATACTTAAAGGATTTTACAAATACTCTGAAGAGCTGAAGTGGAAAGTAAAGCATTCAATAAAACATGCATAGAAATGATAATAGAAAGTCACAGAAAATGAAAATAATGTAGAAAAGATTCATTCTACCAAATAGTAATTTACTGTGCTTGGATGTGGACCTGAGTAATTTGCAATAAAAAAAGAGAACGGATAACTCTTTTTGCACTAGATTTAAGAGCTTTACCAGTCTCCTAAGGGTCACAATAATTGTTGAAAACATTCCATCAAAAAGATTCAAATTTTAATTTAGAATACTGTAAATGTAATGATTTGATTTCTCAAACAGAGGATGGAAAAATTACAATAATTGAAATTATTTAAAATCAGGTTACAATTTCAATGACTGAGTCATCAAGGCAACTAAATGGTACTAAATGATCTGGGAAAAGTATCTTTGGAATGTTCTATTCTACTTAAGAGCATCCTAATTAGGAATGTTCTTCTTAATAAAGCTGTGTAATACCAATGTGCAATTTGTAAGATGGGATCACTATCACCAAACTGTGAATTAGTACAGCAAAATGTTTAAATCTCTAAAAATTCGGAGAAACCCAGAAGACCTATGTGCCTGAAGAAATATTTAATTAAATACTCTCATCTTTCATAAAGAATTTAAAAGCAACTTTAGAGACAATGTGCATTGGCACAATGCATATTAAAATATATAACAATATTCAAGTAAATCATCAGAAGCTTGCAAAAGTAATTTTAGAGGAAACAGAATGTTCAGAGTACATAACTGAGGTGTACTTATTTAAATTCACATTACTATGAAAGCAAAATCCTACTAGTGTGTCAAGAAGGGTAGTGCTTTTCCTACAAAAATGTAAAAATATGGGCCGGGGATTTAGCTCAGCAGTTCCGGCACCTGTCTTGCAAGCGCAAGGACCTGGGTTCGATCCCTGGTAACCACATACTATACTGGGTGTGGAGACTCACACCTAGCAACAATCAGTACCGCATACCACAGTGCTGGGCATGGTGGCTCACACCTGTAATCCCAGCACTTGGGAGGCAGAGGCACGAGGATTGCTGTGATGAGTTTGAGGCTGAGCTCAGGGCCAGCCTGAACTACAAAGTGAGACCCTGTCTCAAAAAACCTTTAAAAAAAAGTAAAAATATTACCATGAAATTTTTCAAATGAAATTTATCATAAAGGAAAAGGACTAAAGCTATAGAATATTATAAATTTATAAACTCATCTTGAGTCAAAACTCTATAAAAATATGTAAGTACAAAAGCCATTTTACCTAAAGTTCTGCTGGTACAAATTTTCGATGCTGAATGTAAGCACAAATTATATATAAAGTGTGTCAATAAAATCAATTATGTGATGTTAAGATCATGTAAGCACTGCCAATATGAGGCAAAAGAAGATTAAAATCACCTGGAAATTCTGAGCACAGTAAAATGTTTTGGCATCATGTCTATGATAAAGGAATAAATCTTGACAAAATATGGACTACTAACTGTCTAAACATCTAGGTATGGCCTCCCAGAAGACAGTATAAAATATATTGCTGGGCTGGGTATTTAGCTCAGTGGTTCTGACCCCTGCCTTTCAAGCGCAAGGGCCCAGGTTCAATCCTCAGTAACCACATACAACAATGCCAGACATGGTGACTCAGGCCCATCAGCAATCAGTACCACATACCACAATGCTAGACATGGTGGTTCATGCCTGTAAGCCCAGAACTCGGGAGGCAGAGGCAGGAGAATTGCTGAATTCAAGGCTGAGTTCGGGATTAGTCTGAGACCCTGTCTCAAAAAAACGACCCTAAAAGAAAATATATTGCTTTCAGGTACGTAAAATAAAGAACAATGCACACTTTTGCGAGGAGGGGGAGTACCAGAAGCAGTGTAAAACAGTTTACTTTTCTTCTTTTGTTATTTTTTTAATGAAATACTCTATACTTTAATTTTATTTACCTACGTTTACATAAGTTGTGTTTAGTATTCAAATCTGGTAAAGTTGGGTGTTTACTATTGATGAAAATAAATGTAAACACACAAAGTATTCTGAATATAACCCAAATTTTTTAAAAAATTCGCTGACTTGTATTATACTGAAAGCTAACTTAAGTAAACATTGTTAGCTATAGAACATAAATGATATATTAAGACTATTGAATTTAAACTTTGAAAGCAATTAAAATGACAAAAATTAGTTTTAAGGAATTCTTTTCAAGTTTTCTATATTCATTATAAGCGGTATCACTTGTTAAAATTTAGTTTACACGATCCTGGGTTATTAATCACCTGGAAGCAGGATTATGAGTTCAATGTTCTAACAAGAACTACGCTATTTTACCACTGCGGGCTGCACATCAGCACATGATACCAAGTCTGACAACAAATGGTCTGAGAACAACCAGTTGCTACTGTCAGACTGGCCCAAGCACATGCACTATGGACAGGAGCTCCTGCCTTGAAGGCAGACACTGTTTTCAACATAGGGCTACCTAAATGATATGTATTCAGAAATGTTCTAACAATCTGTGTACTCCAAAATGTCACAAGTATGTCTATATGCACATGAATGTCTGACACAGCCACAAATTATGATGCTTATTTGCTTATAAAATTAAATGTCTTTAAAAATATAATCTCTGAAAAATAAAGGTATGTAAATCCAGATTATAAATTCTGATTTGGACCAAAAAACAAAACTATAAACTCTGAAATGAAGGTATCTAAAAAGACTACTTTACAAAGCCATAGGAAAAAAGTGATCATGTTAAATAAAAACCCTGGTTTTGGGCTGGTAATTTAGCTCAAGTGGTACCACACCTACACTGGAAGCACAAGGACCTGAGTTCGATCCCCACTACCACAAAACAGGAACAAAAAACCAAAACAAAACAAAATAATACCCTAGCATTGACTATAACACCAACAACATGTCAAACAAAACAATAATAAATGGCCAACTACATCTGTGGTACATTCAGTTAATCAATTTTGGTGTTTAAAACAAGAGTGAGTTTATATACAATCTTTTCTTATTTTAGCTTATAGTTTTCGTATCAACCTTTTCTGAAGCTCTCAAAACATGCACCAGAATAACTTCATACTGTAAAGTTTAATCTCAATCTGCATAAGTATCAAAATATGTCATGTACTGGTACAAATTCTCAATGTTGAATGTGATCCCAATGTATATATAAAATGTACCAATAAAATTCATTAAAATTTTTTCTTAGTGATGGTATTGTGGTTATGTGTAAGCAGAGTATTTTTACAGATATGAACTAAAACACATTTAGATGAAATTATTTATGCTATATGAGATATGCTTCAAAATTATCTAGGGGAGGGAGGGAATATAGATGAAACAAGATGAGACATAAATTGGTAAATATAAAGACTGGACAATGTATCATACTTTTCCCTCTACTGTTAAAAAGTTCAAAACATTAAAAAGAGTTTATGTATAAGGTTTTTTCATGTTGTGACAAGTATATATAAAAGACCTATCAGTATCACTTTAGATTAAAATTTATCTTCAGCTTTATACAACTGTCAATAATGAGTAACAAATATAATTTTTATAGATACTTTTAATTAGAGTAACTATCAGAAATTACTTTTGTTAAGATATACATCACCTCTAAATATAACGATTTGGTAATTGGTTTAATTACATACAACAAAATTTTCAACTAGTACTTACTGAACTCAAAAGAATATGTTTAATTTTTATGCTTAAATTTGATGTTAAAAAAAAATACCTGTGGACTGTGAAGGTCTGTGGTCAACATAATAATTGAGTAAGCCAAAACATAAGCAGTATCTGCACTGGCAAAAAGAGTTTGTCTGAAAAAGTAAATGTATTATGTTATAAACTTTATGGCTTTATATACAATTTCAGTTAAGTATTCTAAAATCTCTACATACTCTTTTAATAAGTGCCTACTGGACAGAACACTGAGTTTCATTTTAAGAAATTCATATGTGCATATTATATACTTTATTTTCACCTTTTTTATCCCTTTTGGGGCCCCCATGATTTTCTTTTCCAATTGTCTCTTTTGTGTAATCTATAATTTAAAAATAATTTTTAAAAGATTCCACATTTGTGAGAAAATATGAAATTTGACTGAGTCTGGCTTATTTTTCTTAATATGATAATTTCCAGTTATATCCATTTTCCTGCAAATAACATGATATTGTTATTCTCTGTTGCTGTGTTTGTATACCATATTTTCTCCACTATTTATCTTGGGACTTAGATTCTATTTCATTTTAAAATTTTTTGTGTATTTGTCATGTCACTTCTTGACAGCAGACAAGGTAAATTCTCTATGGGAAGAGGATTATGTTTCAGCCTTTTTGAAACTCCTATGCTTCCTAGAACAGTGTTATGGATATAGCTGACAATCAAGAATCATCAGAAACCCCTGTATTTTGAAAAATTACTATGCATTAATTAATAACAAGAGCAAAAAATCCCCACAGAAAACACCTGAATCTTACCCTTGATTGCATTCTAGGTATCTTGCTGCAAATTTTTCCATTAATCGATCAATTTTTTGAGCTTCACCTGGAAGACGAAATCCTTCCAGAAACATGCGAAGGGCTGAAACAAAGTCTTTTCCTGAAAAGTCATGTTGGTCCACATATGCATACATGACTTCTTTGTTAAATTTATCATTATCACCCAGGAACTCACCCACTTGAGTCTAAAGTAAAAACAGATAGAATGGCATTCAAATGGCATAGCTACTTAAAAAGCGGAAAAGTCTGTAAAAGCCACAGGTTTTTGACTACAAGGTTAACAATTTCAAGCAAAAAGTTAGGTTACTTGTACTAAATGTGGTTAGTGAAAAAAACCAAAAAACATAAAAGACTTTCTGACTTTAGAAAATGTATAAATAAAATTTATATATTTACACAAATATAACATTTATCTAACATGTTTATTACTATTAAATTTATAAAATATTGGTAATTTCATACAATATGTTTATATAATTACTATTAATTTTTAAAATATTAGTAATTTCATACAATATATGTTCATTGAAAATTAAGACACTATTTTGATAATACCCATCTCCCCAAATAAATAATATTCTTACAGAGTCTAATCTTTCCTCTTGATGTAAGAATTGAGCAATATCTTCAGGTGTGGTACCAAGCATTCCTTGTTCTTGGAGGTACTGTATTCCTCTCTTTGGTTTCTTATTAAATCTATATGAATAGGAAATTTAAAAAAACTATTTGTATTCCTTGAAAAGGTTTTAAACTATAGTAAATTAGTTTTCTAATAGCACTCTAAAAACAGGAGCATATTTAATGTAATTAAAACATGAAACACAAAAGTACATTGTAGCATCTTCCAGTGGAAGGCATTTCTAATTGCTGATATCAATCACTTAACACTTTTTCTTACAGTATGGTATATTTTTGGTCTACATCAAGACTGTTTAACTAGTCAATTAGAAACAATGTTACAGAGTAAGCAGACTATGATTAAGGATGTGAAAAAGAAATGTCTAATACTTTGAATATATTGTATATTATTCTTAATCTTCAAATAGCCTTAGCTCATTAGTCCAAATTGGTTAAGACTGGCACACAGCTTTTCTAAGCACAGCTCAAGTTCACCTCATCTCCCCTTGTTTCAACTGCTCCTATTCATTCTACAGCATTCTCTGAATACAACACATTTGGTGAGATCATTCCTCTGCATGCCCTTTATTGGTTCCATTAACAGGGGAACTCTCCCTCATGCTTAAAGAGCTAAGTTAAATATCAGTGATTACAAATAATTTACTTCTTACTTGTATTACACTTTGGTTTCTCATCACTAGACTACTGTCAGAAGTTCTTACATGATTTATCTCTTATTTTGCTCACATGGTAGTTCATGTTTCAGAACAATGGCAAAGTCCAAAATATAAATCTGATGATACTATACTCTGCTTAAACACTTCAACAGCACGCCAGTATCAAGAGAAGCAAGATAATTCCTTTCATATAGAATAAAGTTTCTGTAAGCTACCTCCAATTCAAGACTTTCACCTCATCTTCTGCCACTCCCTTCTACCTTGTCCTGTCATTCTTAACAGGAGTCTTCAGATATCCTCCCTCTCCTCCCCTTCTGGGGCACATCATTCTCTGTCTGGACTATTCTTCCCTGTTCTGCCCTAATGATTCCCCTGTTAAGTTCTAAATCACCCACAGCCACATGAGGATAACTAAAGCCCAACATTTTCAGTGAGATAAATACAATTCCCAGTTTCTAGAAATTCAAACCCTAATGGAAGAAAACCCAATGTTTAGAATGAAACAAGTATGTATATTCAAAAGAACATGTAAGAACATGATATCATGATATCATGTAAGAACATGATACAACCAAAGAGGTGACTAGTAATTAAGATGGTTATGATATATTTCTGGTAAGGTGATTCTGAATCTGACTAATGACATTTTTCATAAGAAAAAAAAGAAAAATATTCTGGATAAGGAGGAAGCCATACTACTATACAAAACCATAAAATAGCATGTTATAATAATAAACAATACAATGTTAGGATGATGAGTTGAAACAGAGAGTGGTGAGGAACGAAGCTTAGAATCTAGCCACTCCAAATCAGATATTATCTGTTATCACAAGAAAGCTTGCATTTATTCCCTAATGGCAAGTTAAGGGAGAAATAGAAGAAAACTCAAGAGAAATTTTTCTGATTAAACATGAAAAGAACCTGGAGAATATACAAGATCAAAGAAAAATAAGTCAACTAAAAAGTTATACTAGTTAAGACAAGAAGTAGTGATGGTTTGACCTGGAAGAATAGCTTATAAAAGACAAAAAAAAAGCATGAATTGCCAAGATACTCAGGAATAAAATCAACAGAACATAGTGATAAATTACAACCAAAAGTAAGAGAAAATCTAAGCTAATTCTAATAGCTATGCTTTCTTTCTTTCTTTTTTCCTTTCTTTCTTTTTTAGGTTTTTTGAGACAGGGTCTCGCTTTATGGTTCAGGCTGGCCCTGAGCTCAGCCTCCAACTCACACCACAGCAATCCTTCTGCCTCTGCCTCCCGAGTGCTGGGATTACAGGCGTGAGCCACCACGCCCGGCACTGTGGTATGTGTTACTGGTTGCTGCTGGGGTGAGTCTCCACACCCAGTATTGTATGTGGTTACTGGGGATCGAACCCGGGTCCTTGCGCCTGCAAGACAGGAGCCAGAACCACTGAGCTAACTCCCGGGCCCAATAGCTATGCTTTATAAATTTAGAAACATGCTGGGGTCATTAGCCTAAATACTAAATTCAAAAACAGATTTTCTGTTTGTCTTTGTTTTCTGGTAGGAGTAGTAAGCATTGAATAAAGCCCGATCGATTTTGTTACATATTAGCTGAGGGTGAGAAACTGCAATATCCAGTAAAAATTTCAACAGACAAGTATAGATGAATCTGGATCTCAATAGAAGTGTAACACTAAAAATAACATTGGGAGCTGTGAGATATTACCACATAAATAGATGAAGCCATGAAAAATTTAAGAAAGGATACAAAGTAAGAAAAGAAAAGGGCTAAGGACAAAACCCTGGGCAATGCTAAGATGTATGTAGGAAAAAACCCAGCCCATAAAAGGCTTAGATGATATGGTCAGAAAAGCAAGAAGAAAATAAGATACAGTGGTGTCAGGAAGAAACATTTGGGGAAGATATACCAGATTACAACTCCACGACAGCTTAATGGCAACATGAACATAAAATCAAGTCCACTGGCTGGGAGGACTAAAAGATAACAAAGACTGCACCTTGAAGCCCTGTTACTATTCTCTCACTCTTCGAGTACCTGACATATAGTTAGCATACTTTGGAAGCACTTTTTATAGATGTTACACAGTACTATTAAAAAAAAATATTTTGGCTATACTTAGATTATCGTATCTATAGAATCTTGATATGAGAACCAGAGTATTCCTAGTGCTTAGCAGAGTTGCAGGTCACCACATTGCATTTTTGCCACTTTTTTCATATTAACACTGATAAAAAGATAACCTGAATATTCAGCAAAAGGCAAGGTTAAGGTATCAGAAAAAAATGCTTTAAAGCGTAAGTTGCAAACCAAGTAAATATACATAGGGATTTTAATAGTTTACAAAGCAAATACAAAGAGATTTTAATTAGTTTCCTAATTCTGTGATTTTAAAAAAAGGTCAGCAATTTCACTCTTCCTTACAGTATCTCTTTCAAAGAAGATAGGGCAATAAAAGGAAAGAAAGTGGTATAGTGGCATGGTAGCATTCACATAGCACACAGTCCAGGAAACAGACTATATCACAGAACTTAACAGAAATTACTCAACAAAGAATCGCTGCTAACACAAAATCAACCAACAACAAAAGCTGGTGGGGCTGCGAGGGGAAAGGAACTCTTCACTGTTGGTAGAAATGTAGACTGGTGCAACTACTGTGCAGCCCAGTGTGCAGATTCCTCAAAAACTAATTAGAGGTCCCATTTGACTCTGTTATTTCTCTACTAGGTATATACACAAAAGAATTGAAAGATTCATATCATAGCAACGTATGTGCACCCATGTTTATTGCAACTGACTTTGTGATAGCTGAATCTTGGAAAGAGCCCAAATGCCCACCAATGGGATACTGGATAAATAGGATTTATTTTAAAAAATAAAATGCTGTATTACTCTGCCCCAAAGTGCGATAAATTTGAGTTATTTATACTCAAATGGATGTACCTTGAGGTCATACTCATAGGTGAAATAAACAGGACACAGATGTGTAAATACTATATCATTTCTCTGGTATGAGAAACTGAAAGTGTAAATGAGTTCTAAAATATATGATAGGTATTGTGAAATAGGAAACAAAACTTATGTATATGGGGATGGGGAGTTGTATGGAGGGAAAAGGGAAAAAATGAGAATCAAGATGTGTCAAGTACTAGTACAAACCCTCAATGTTGAATGTGATTATAATGTATATATAAAATGTAACAATAAAATCAATTTTTTTTAAATGAAAAAGGTGGGCTAGGGATTTAGCTTAGTGGTTGTGGCACCTGCCTTGCAAACCTAAGGTCACAGGTTTGTTCCCTGGTAACCACATACAACAATGCTGGGTATGGAGACTCACACCCACCAGCAATCAGTATCACATACCACAGTGCTGGGGGTGGTGGCTCACGTCTGTAATCCCAGCACTGGGGAGGCAGAGGCAGGACGACTGCTGACTTCAAGGTTGAGCTCAGGGTCAGCCTGAACTACAAAGCGAGACCCTGTCTCAAAAATAAATAAATTTTTAAAAAATAAAAATGAAAGAGAAAAAATAAAAACTTTTATACGACCAGGTTCTGGCACAGTAACCAGGTTGGAAAGGGAAATGCTTATTTTATTAACATACAAAAATGAAGTCAATAATAAGAGTACATCACTAAAATCACTAATAGAAGTATATTTTAATCCAACCAAAGAACACATAAAACTTAGAAAAGAGCAATGTTTAAATGCTTAAAATTTTATATTTCACTTTTTGTTTTGTCATCTGATTAGAAAATATAAGGGAGAATTTCACCAGTGAGTTAAAGACATATATCAATAGCACATAATATACAAGCATAGGCTTTAAGAGTCTTTGAGCTAGACTGCAATGAAGAAGGGGAGCTGAATAAGGAGCCTTTAGATTTTTGATTCTTGAGAATCACTTCCATTTTACTTCTTGAAAGATAGTAGTAAAATAATGAGAACATGTAAAAACAGGGCAGAAATGGCACAATTCTGGCAAAGGAATATTCAGTAATGTTTCTTCTAAAAATCTGACACTTACAAATCTATCCCTTGTTCTATTATTTCTTTTTGTTGCTTTAGGACTTCAAATTGTTCTGGATTATCTGTGCCAGACATCTGTGTACTGTAGCTGCCTATTCCTGATGATGATGTTGATTCTAAGGAGTTTAAACTTCCATATCTGTTTATTGTCTCAGGGTGTTTTATTTCACTCATCTCTTGGTCTGAGGGTTTCTCTTGACCTGTAAGAAGAAAAATGGATATGGTATAATATAATAGCATTTTCCTTTTCCATCAGAGATATATTCTAAGATTCCTGGTGGAAGTCTAAAATCTTTAATGATAATGGCATCTACATATATACATTGTTGCTATACATGCATGCCTATGAAACATTTAATTTATACATTAGGCACAGTAACAGATGAGTAACAGTACTTGATGACCACAGCAACATCAGTATATGATTACCTTTCTTTCCTTATTAGGATTTTATTTCACCTTTCACTTAAAGGAAGCACTTTATGGCTTCTCTTTGGTATATCCCACTTGGCAGTAACACTGCTCTTATGCTTTGCAGCACTTCTTATGTAAAATAAAAGTTACATGAACAAGAACATTTCAATTCCATGACAGTTTATCTGATAACTAATGTTTTAAAGTGAGTAATAGGTAGGTAGCATATATAGAACGGATATATTAGAAAAAGGGATGATTCATACCCCAGGGAAGATGACAAAGGATGCTCTGACTCTTTAACATACTATTTAAATCAGTGGGCAAGTTAAAATTAATGAATTATTTCTGGGATTTTATATTAGCAGTTTTAGATTGCAGTTAACTGCAGATGACTAAAATCAGGTCAAGTAAAACCACAGGCAATGGGGTCAAACTACTATATTCTGTCAAAGAAATAAATGTGAAAAGGAAAACATTTTGTCTTGAGACAAAGCATTTCACTGTTGTTTAGATAACAATTTAAAGCAAATAAAGTATGAGATGCTATAATAAACAATATACTTTGATAATGAAACCACATAGTATTAAGACAATGGGATCTGAAAAACAGTATATATTCTGCACATATTAGGACTTCTGTTTCACGTGCAGTGTTTTGTATCCACTGGAGTTTTGCTCTGGGCTTGTGGTTCATGAGGAATAGTTCTCCCTCATAGGACTCTTAGTTATAACAAGAGTATCATGAAGCTTTGTGTTTTTCTTCAACTGACAGTACAAATCAAACAGAGATAAACAACTCAACCTTCTTAAACACTGGCTATATTGCTAGAATAACTAGATTTAAAAATACAAGAGGCCAAGGATGTAGCTCAGTGGTGCTGCCACCTGCCTGCCAAGTGTAAGTTCAATCACCATTCTGGGGGGTGGGGTACACTAATTTCAGCTGGAAATGGTGGTATTCACCTGTAATCACACATTCTTGAGAGGCAAGAGGACAGTGAATTTGAGGTCAGCTTGAGCAACATAATGAAATGCCATCTCAAAAAAAAAAGGAACTCTAACTCGGGAATAATTTTTAAGAAGTTGTTTTGTTTGGGGGAGGGTTTTTTTGTTGTTGTTGTTTTGTTTTGTTTTTCTTGGCATCAAGAATGAAACTCAGGGTCTTGAGCTTGCTAGGTAGGGGTGGCACCACTGAGCTACTTCTGTGGCCCTAAAATAACTTTGCAACTGTCACAGTATTTGAATTAGAAGGAATGCTTTTAACAGTTAAATGAATAAACACCTCATGAAACTATCCTTCAAAATTTCTTTTTCTTAGAAAGTGATGAATAATTTCACAAAATATAACTCAAAATGTTAACTTACCAAGAGTTGTCTGAGAGTTGGGATTCACATATTGATCCTTACTCCACTCAACCATACACTTCAAAATTGATACTAAGCATTCTAAACCTTTCTTCCTCAGGCTCAATTCCTATAATTCATAAATAGAATAAAATAAAAAAAGACCTTTTAAGAAAAATGCACGAATATTTCTTAGTAGTTTAAATTTGAAATATTATAAGTTCTTACCTGAACATTACTCATACCAAGTTCCTGACTGCCCCTTCCTTGAGCAATTTTTGATAAATCATTTACTAGTCTTTCAAATATATTTGCTGCATTTAAATCACAGTCATAGTTTACATAAATATCCACTACACTCTGGGCATCTGTAACAATATAGTAATTTTTAAAAAATGACTTATTATTCAATATTTTAAATGACTCATAAAATATAAAAATGATAATTTCAAATACCTGCACAAATCCTTGTTAGTGTCTGAATAACCATCCACTTGTGGTCAAATGAGCTAGTAGAAGTTTCCAAAATATATAGGAAAATTTCTTTAAAGAACACCTGTGATGGAAAAAATTTCTGTTTAAAACACTGCTTAGAATTCAGATTTGTGATTACTTTTTAAATATTCCAATTGAAGAAAGGATATCAACACTGAGGCTCCTCTGGAGTTCATCTCAATTTAAGCTCCGTCTCCAAAATCTAAGACCTAAAACAACTTAGGTGAATGACTTAAACTTGTTGTTCCAATACCAGCCCTGTGCTTTACCTTGCTGGGTTTTGTTATTGTATACCTGATACAAAGAAAAATGTAAAAATCTGGAATCCCTCAGGGCAACAATTTCTTGAATGAAATGTAATTCATGCTTTGGTTTCTTTATCTCTTCAAACAGCATAAATTATACCCTGTTCAACAGTTATATTTTTCAGACATTCTAGTTCAGGGCAGCTTAATTGTTCCTAGATTTAAATGTAACTGACACTCTATTTTGGAAAAGAGTAACCTAAGAAGACATAACTAAATAACAGAACAACACACTAACATTTATAAAACATATATATTAAGAATACAGAGAGGAGGGGGCCGGGGAGTTAGCTCAGTGGTTCTGGCGCCTGTCTTGCAAGCGCAAGGGCCTGGGTTCGATTCCCCGATAACCACATAACAATACTGGGTGTGGAGATCCACACCCAGCAGCAATCAGTACCACATACCACAGTGCCGGGCGTGGTGGCTCATGCCTGTAATCCCAGCACTCGGGAGGCAGAGGCAGGAGGATTGTGATGTGAGTTGGAGGCTGAGCTCATGGCCAGCCTGAACCACAAAAGCGAGACCCTGTCTCAAAAAACCTAAAAAAAAAAAAAAGAATACAGAGAGGAGGCCGGGGACTTAGCTCAGTGGTTCTGGTGCCCGTCTTGCAAGCGCAAGGACCTAGGTTTGATCCCCCGGAAACGCATACAATACTGGGTGTGGAGTCTCATGCCCAGCAGCAACCAGTATCACGTAACACAGTGCTGGGCATGGTGGCTCACGCCTGTAATCCCAGCACTCGGGAGGCAAAGGCAGGAGGATTGCTGTGATGTGAGTTTGAGGCTGAGGTCAGAGCCAGCCTGAACTACAAAGCGAGACCCTGTCTCAAAAAAAAAGAATACAGAGAGGAGATTTAGCTCAGTAGTTGCCATCTGCCTTGCAAGCCTAAGATCATGAGTTGGATTCCCGGAGCTGCCAAGAAAAAAAAAAAAAAAAAATCTAGCTATGGGATTCTAGGGGGCCTAGGATTTAGCTCAGTGGCACTGCACCTACCTCAAAAGCACAAGGTCCTAAGTTCTAGCACCAATACTGCACCAAACAGGAAAAAAAAAATACAGAAAACAGTAACATTTGTAAGATGACTGAATTTTCCTTCCCAAGGGTTAGGTGCCTTTGTGTTTTTAAATTTTTTATTTAGTATTTTTCCTGGTACCAGGGACTGAACTCAGGACCTTGCAGTTCCTAGGCAGGTGTGGCACCGTTGAGTACACTTCAGGGCCCAAGTATCCTTGCAATGTGCTTTTCTTTCACAAAACTCAATACTGTAGCATACCTCTAAAAGGTTTGCTATCACTGAGCTATGTACTTTAAACTTTGTAAGTCTAGAGACCATATCTTTCTGTCCTTTTTTTTTTTCTAAACTTTTTCAAGATACAATCTTGCCATGTGGTTCAGAGTGGGCTGGACCTCACTATGCAGCTCAGACTAACCTCATACTCATAATTCTCCTGCCTCAATCTCCCAAGTAACATATGTCACCACTTCTGGCTCAGGGACCAGGCTTTTTTTCCTAAGCATTGTATCAGCATTACATGGCCAATAAGTAGACATTTAGTAAGTATTTATAGCCATATGGTCACATTTCTCAAACAATACATTAAGTCACCCCAGAGAGTAGCGGCAGACTCACAGGACTGGCATGAGAATTTCTATGGAAAAATTCAGTGAGAAATATATCTACTGGATACTTTGAAAGATTATTTACAATTCCAATTAGATCACAGTACCATTCTTTCAGTGACACTATTATTTTTAGTCAGAAAGAAGTATACATTTTTTTAAAAAGTGAAGAATGGCAATGCAGGAGACATTGTCCAATGTGATTCAAAGGTCTAAGAAGTTGTACAGTGTCGAAGAGGTACATGCAACCCATCAGTAATGAACTGTGGCTAAGAATAAAATGAAAACATTTTTTCTTTTAATTTATATGTACTTTTTTTTTTTACATGGACACTAGTTGTTTAACCTTAACTGTTTAATAAATGAAGTTTTTAGATAATTCTTTCTATAGACACCGTGAAAAAAATCAGAGGCCGTAATGGGGCCTAAATGCCTAATGCCATAAAACACATGGAAGATTTGGAAGATTCCAAATTTGGAAGATTCCATCTTCGCTTTGGAAGATTCTCCAATTTAGTTTTGCTAAATCTCTGAAAATATTTTACAACCACATGACCACTATTTTATTTCCAAATATTTGGGAGAAAACTTTAAGAATAAATATACAAATAAATATTAGAAAAAATATAAAGCAAAAATTAACTTTTTCAAGTTTTCTAAATATAACCCTCAAAAAGGTACTGTTTATTTTTATTTTATTTATTTATTTATTTTTGGCAATGGGAATCAAATTCAGACCTTGCACTTGCCAGGAAGGCACAGCACCAATAAGCTAAAACCTGAGCCCAGTGATACTCTTTTTAAAAATGCTCAATATTTCAATGATTGAAAGCCATGCAGACTCCATATATATTTGGAACTTTCTTTAAAAGATAGCCAAATCCATTATTGTAAAGCATATACTGTATATAATGGCAAAGCTACTGTGAAGATGAAGTTAATTCAAGACAGTTAGAACTATTCATTCAAACAGTATAAATTCCTTGGAGCCAAGAACAGTGTCTGTAGTTTGAATTTTCAGTTTTTAACTCGGGCTTAGTACTTCACAGACACTTGCTAGCTGAATGAATGAATGAATTAAAAAAGAAACACACAAGGATACAAAAACATTATTTCACATTCCGGAAAATTTTCTAGCCTGTTAATCTTAACTGATCTAATGTGAAACAAAAATATCCAATAGTACTCTAAACTTTAATGCCTCAATGTAGAACATACCTCAATTTGCATCTTCAGATGTGTCTTGAAATTTGACAACAAAGTAAGAAATATGGAAAGAGAAAGCTCAAAAACCTCTGGAACAGACGAGACTCCATTTTTTGAGAGTGCAACACATAGATACTGCTTAATAGCATTAATAAACATCTCATTTGTTCTGAAAACAGGTCCTGCATTCTGTAGAATGGATAGAAGTAACTGCAATGAAAGAATCTTGGATCTTAATTCATGAGACCTAAAATATAAAAAAGAAGGCAAGGTATATGGACAAGTTAAGCATTATGGCAACAACAGATACATCCTGGTACGATATTTCACAAACTTTTTAAATGGAACGGAATAGAAAAACTCAATCATATTAAAAAAAAAAGTACAGTGCATGTAAAGGCTTAGCCAATGAAAGTGGGGATTTCTTTTCTACGACAAAACGTTCACATTTTCAAATAGAAAAAAAAAAATATTTAACATCAACTTACTTTTCTAGAGGAAAAGAAAAAATATTTGAAAATACATACTTTGCTTCTTTCACAGTTGTCTCATTAGAAGCCAAAATAAACTTGCAATTACGTGCTATCCTTAGTAGTTTCAATGTATTTTTCCCTATTCTACTCAAAAATCCTAAACACCAATAAAAACTTGAATGTGTAAGTTATAGCATTATTTCAAACTTACTTGCATTGACTAAATCAAAAATTTGTTATTACATTTACAAATATAATTTTTATCCCATTTAGAAAGGTCAACAGACCAAGAAGATTGATTCTAAGTAATTTTCAAATGCAGGCCACACTTAAACATTCTAGCAGGTTATTTATTTTTTTTAATTAAAGAAAACTTTATCCCAAATACTGTACTCATCAGTTATAGTATTAGGAAACTTAACTGTTCTTTATTTCCAATTTTAAACTTTCAGGGCTTTAATTATCAATTATTTCAAGGATGTAAGTAAATCTAGCAAGTAATATTTTATTTCATGTAAATTGATATATCATAAAAAAGAATATTGTAGCTCTTTATTACATTGTCATATCTCCAGGATGGGTAATACTCTGAGACTCTAAGACTCTAATACTCTAAGACTATGAGTGGCAAATTCAACAGTACAAAAAGGGGAAAAAAAAAAAAAAGCTTAAGTGAACTAAGTTAGAAATGACAAAAACTAAGACTTTCAATAGCTTTCAGAATATAATGAGTCAAATTCTAGTCTCCATGTTCTAGGATTCTAAGTCTTATTACACACAACTAGTACTTTCAAGTCTAACCGAAATGTATCACTTTTTGGACTCCATTCCTATTGTAATTAAATATTGCAACTTGTCATTCTCTAACATCTGAGTTTTTGTTATATTTTATCTACGAATGCCTAATAATATTTGGAATATAGTAGGTATCCCCCAAATTAAATGATTTAGTCTTGTGTGAAGTCATTTATTAAGTACCTACTATGTATAAAATACTAGTGAAGAAATGGTCAAATAACTGTCTTATGATTTATTTATTTTGATTTTCTGGGACAGGGTCTCACTTTATCTACAGTTCAAACTGGTCTTGAATTCATTATATAGGCCAGACTGCCATTGTAATAGCAATGATTGTACTGTTCAGCCTTCCAAGTGTAGGAAATAAATTGTACTTTTAATAGCCAAACAAGTCTAGAAATTCATGCCTGCAGCTTTTCATGGGGGTAGTTTTGAATCATGATTCAAATTTAAAGAATAGTTACTAGATTATCATCTTAGACAAATCAGAAAACATAATGAGAGGCAAAGACAAAAAGAAAATTACCTAATTATAAAAACTCCCTTAATTTCACCAAACAATTATTCAAGATTAAAAAAACATTTTTTTTTCTTTTGGAAAAAGAACAGCTCCCCAAATTTTCTCTCTGTCATCCTTTCCAATAGTTTAATAACCCTGACTGGCAGTTAAGAAGACCTTCAAACAAATTTCCTTAATAGTGCTCACTATGAAGATTAACTAATTTAAAATTTTCATTAAAATAATCCCCTTCCCCTGTGATAACAGGGAATGGACCTTTGACTGAGCTAAACATTCAGGCATTTGTTCTTTTTAAAATTTTGAGACAGAGCCTTATCAACTTGCTAAGTTAACTGGATTGTGCTCAAATTTATGATGCATGAACGTCCAGTGTCAGCTTCCCAGAGTGCTGGGATTGCAGGAGTGTAACATAATGCTTAGTTAACACTGTAGAATTTTTAAAACTAAAGTAGTGTTGCCTACATCACCTACATCTTAATGTCTTTTTCTTAAAGTTACTCTCTCTCTAAGGATTCTTTACACAGTAAGTTCTCCTAAACTTGTCATGTTATACTACGTTGTACTGCAACAGTCAGAGAAGCAGGCTACTCTCAAAACACTAGAGTTCAATTGCAAGCAGTAATTAGTTACACTTGAAAGACACCTTTTTATGACTCAAAGAAATAACATTCCTTTAGAGATTAAACTAAATTACAAGGGCTGATCAAAAGATTTGGTGTGTCTAAATCAAAAAATTATTAATGAGAGACATGTTATCATTAGTACCTTTCAAAATACTCCCCCTCACATTGAGCACATTTATTCCATCACTACTGTCACTTTCTGAAGCAGTTTGGGAAGTCCTCTTTGCAAGTGCTATTATGAGACGTGATAAAAAATACAGTGAAGACTGCTGCCAACTGCCATCTGATAAAAATTCAAGTTTACAAAAACATTAAGGTGTGTCCTCACCCATCTTACTCATACCAGGTCTGTCACTGTGAATCTTCTGGCTCTTACAAAGTAAAAATCAACAGGAATGGTAAATGTTTTTAACTGATTCAGGACATCAAGGTAGTCATAACAACACAATCAAAGACACTACTGCTTCAGAGAGTGGTAAGGATGATACACTATGTGTGCTGGCAGGAGGAGACATTAATGGCAATGTATCTTTACTGTACTAATTTAAAAATTTTTGACATTCACTGTATTTTTTAAAATTACATATGGTATTTGATGGGAATTAGACAAATGATGCCTATCTCCTTAAAAAGAAAGGAGTCTCTTTCAGTATTCTGTCAGAATTTAATGCATACATAATATCTTTTATTATGACTTTTAAGATTTATTTCCTTTACAATTTATAATATTCTAGCTTATAGTTTTCAGAAGCCTACAACAAATTGGGAAGGAGCTACAATAACGCTGATGTTATTTACAATATGAAAATAAAATTTTACATTCACTTATTTACTCACTTAGTAATATTTACTAACACCTACTGTGTACCAGGCACTATCCTAACATTTGAGAAATATAGTAAGTGTAAATAGTGTGACCTACTCCAGAAGCTTTGGAACTGTTTTTCAATACATTTTTTTCTCATACATGGTAGGCTTATTTATAAGCACTCCTCTCAGAAGTTTGTTCACAGTCAGGAGTCATCTAGCTTTGGAACTGTTTTTCAATACATTTTTTTCTCATACATGGTAGGCTTATTTATAAGCACTCCTCTCAGAAGTTTGTTCACAGTCAGGAGTCATCTAACTCAGAACATACTGTACACAGAAAATAGAAGTGATGATGACAGGAGAAAACTAAAACAGTACCTTTTTTCTTTTGCAGCAGTGGTGAACTGAACCCAGGGACATTTTACCACTGAGCTACATCTGCATCCCATTTTTAGTTTTTTACTTTGAGTCTTGCTAAGTTACCAAAGTGTGACTAAAATATGTGATCCTTCCACTTCAGACTCTCTGGGTACACGAATTACAGGGGCGTGCTACCACACCCAGTAGCAATTAAAAAAAAAAAAAAAAAAACCTCTTTTTAATGTATTAGAGGATAGCACAAGATGAGCAAAAGAGTATTCAAACACTCTTAATACTAAGTTTCAAGCTGAAAAAGCTCTATTTAGTAGAAAACAGCTATGACTTACTTTGGATCTGGTGGTCCATCTGACAGTGGTTTCATTGACAGTTTACACAATGACCTGAATACTAGAAAGGCATCCTTTTGTAAAATGTGGGAAAACTTAGCACCAGGCGAAGGTCCTGAAGAATTTCCAGATTCCTAAACAAGTTAATATATCATGAAAATAGATATACTTTACAGGATAAAATAATTTTAGCCAACTAGCAAATTTTACTTAATTCACTAACAGATGAAATATTCCTCACCCAATCTACTGGAAGAGGAAATGAAGGAAAAATCTGCCACACTGCTTTTCTTAAATCTTATATACCATTCTCACACCCCCCAAAATACCTTAAAAATGCATTCTTTTAAAACAGTCCTTCTTTGTCACCAAAGAAACTCTTTAAATTTATTCATCTCGTACTATTATTGACAAAAAATTAGCACAAACTCTGCCCTGACAAAGAACTCATCCAAAAGGCCTTCTAGCAGGTGTTATCAAAAAAGACACAGATAACACAAAGTATAGAGGGATGAATTAACTCCTGTTACTACTACAGCACTGATTTCCTTGTAGTCCTGAACAACAGTTAAGATGAAGTTCCTCAATTGCTAAAAGTTGTTCTTATACTATCATTATCTTGTAATATGTGGTAAGAACATTCTTTTAAAATGTCATTTCAAAGTGGGAATGTGGGGAGGATGTGAACATAGATAATATTCACGTTGGAGTTGGAAATGTAGCTATCAATATATGAAAGAAATAAATCATGCTAATTTGTACCTACTAATGTATGAAAGAAATAAATCGTGCTGATTTGTACCAATAAAAGTGTGCATTGGAGGGGTTCCTTACTTCCATAAACAAATTAGCCAGTATCATCAATCAGATTTATTAAAAGATGTTGCTGTATATAAATCTATTCCCATTCACTTAAACCCATTTATACCTGAGTATCGTTGGAAGAAACAGATAATCTGTCATCAGGTAAGGATGGTGTATATGCAACAGAAATTGGTGTTCCTGGAATTCCATTTGCTTGAATATTTTCACTGTCACTACCATCCTCTATAGTTCCAATGTTGCCATCTGTACTTGCATTTATAGTAGTTCCTTCCCCTATATCTAAAATAGTAAGAATAAAAAACATACAACTGTATCTAACTTAACTGAAGGATGTTTAAAAAGCATAACATATTTAAAATGAAATAGTGGCAGAAAAGTAAAGGGAAATAAAATATGTATTGGCACCATTTAAAGGTTAGCATATTTACTACTAAGTCAGTGCGTGTTTGGCATACTTTTGAAAATGATCCTTAAGTTGCTCTGGCAATGAAACACTCAGCCGATGAGAGACATCTAGGATATACCAAAGCAGCTTATTTTTTAGTCTACATTACATTTAATTAAACTGAGTTCTGATGAATCCAACTCCTTAGGATGTTAAAATAAATTCTTGACAAACATCTGATTATCAGATAAGTTTGAGAGCTGGTGGTAAACAGGTTTGTTATAGCCTTTAAATTGCTAATATGCACTGAGTACTCCAAAGGAAATATACAATCTGTAATATTTCCAAAATTTATCTTACCATGAGCCCCTCTACTTTTTTCTTTTTAAAGAATATCTATAAATATCTCTAGTAACAGTATGTTTTATGTTTAGTCATAAACAGTATGTTTATGTTTAGTCATATGTGTAATTCATATAAACTAAACAAAATAACTCCTAGTAGAACAAATATAGATAGTTCTGTAACTACTCTAGGTGTTATACCTTCATTACCTTAAAAAAAACAATATATTTATGTTTATGGCCACAGTTAAGTAGCTATCTGGTAGGAAACTATTCTTATGATGCAATCAATGAAAGGGTTAGTAGGCATGTAGGAAACATTCTGTGGTATGAGGACAGACTTTGGAGTACGAAAGATAAATGTTTCAATCATGTCTCTAGCATTTAACTGGATACGTTTTTTTTTTTCCTCTGCTCCATTTCTTTATGAGCAACGGAGAAAATAAAATGTATGAGGAATAACCACAGCAGAAAGACATAATACAAGTGGTACCAGGAAGTGATTACTATTACTAATTTTACTATTAACTGATAAACATCTCTCCAAGTTTTGAGTGACTAGCAGCTTCTGCCTCCTATACCATGAAACTGCTTTTTGGTCTTCAAACCAGACATCCTGAAGGAGTAAGCTGGGTAAAAGCAAAGCATGCTTTGCAATTAACAGGTATTATACAAAAAAATTATTTAGTACAATTGAGAAATACATGTGGGAAACTGGGGATCATGCCAAATGATAGGTGCTTTCTCAGAAGAAGTGAATTCCTAACAGTCTTCAAGAAACTCTGTTTTCTCTCTGCACCCAATTACATCTCCTCCTCTTACAACCTTTCCCCCTCTGTTCTTTGTAATGACCTCCACTGTCTGCTTGGCTAAGAATTAACATTAATTTAACAAAGGCACTTTCATTATATTTACACCACCAAAAAGTTCCATGACAACTCCAAAAATCTTTATCAATAAGCGGAATTACTCCTTTGCATTTCTAAGCTGAATCATTTGTATGCCCTCAAATCTCCCTTTTCTTTAATTCCTAATAGTCTCTTTGACTTTATCATTATATTTTCAACTTTACACAACTGTATCTTTCCTATTACCCAAAAAACATATTCAAATCTGTTAATTCTAAAATACGTTTTCAATTTTTGCCAGAGTTTGTCTACTATCCACTTTCCTTACTTTTTTTACAAAAGTTCTCAATGGAATATATGCTTTTCTTTTCTCCTTTGGTCTTTTTCTGTGGGTTTAAAATTTTTCTAAGTAAAAAGTTGCATAAAAATGAAAACTTTCACTTTTTAGTCTATGTTCATCCATATTAGATCCTTGCAAACTTTTTTTGGAAATGTCCGTATAGCAAATGTATATTATTACTACAGGTTTTATAGATCTTAACAGTTTCCATTGGAACTATTCAGCTCTATTTTTAGGTGCAAGAGCAGCCACAATAGTCAACAAATAAATACGGATGTGTTACAATAAAACTTTATCTACAATATGCAGTGAGCACAATCTGGCTTACAGGTCGCAATTTGCCATGCCCTACTCTATAATATTTTTAAAGAATGAAGGGGTGTGTAAGTTTTTCCTTCTCCCTGATTAAGAGTTATCTTTTTATTATCTTAGTTCTTATTGTCAATATCATGGTTTATTTTAGTCTCTATACTTTTTAAATTTGATAAAATTAGTTGAAGCCATAAGATTAACAGAATGACTTCCAACTATAGCACTTGCCTTGATAATTCTTTGGTTAGAGTTCTATTTTCCATTACATATTTCATAAACATTTCCACATTATGGCCAACCTAGGGTCAAAATCAGCATGTTAAAAGTAAATTATTAGTGCTGTATTCCCCCAAGTTATTTCCCAATATGATTCAACTCTACCAATAATACCACCATCCACCTAGCCCAGGTAGGCTCAAAAATTGGGAGACCACCTATGTAAAAAACATAGTAGGCATGATATTATCTTAGAAAAGCCTACTTTCAAGGGTGGTGTCTGCCTGACATCTAGGATCTTATATTTTGGGAGAATTATTACCAGAAATGATTAGAGGCTTGCTGTGTCCAATGGTGGTGCACTAATGGCATATATGCTGCAGGGGGCTCTTTATCACTGAAAGTTCTAAAAAGTTTGCCATCACTGGTCTAAACTGTACAAAAATAATGCATTATGCAGAATAAGTTTTCCTGCTACGGATCTGCAATCTGAAATAACATACTTCCTGGGACTCCAGAATTTTGGCACCTATCAGGCTGAGGTTCTAAATAACAACCCCCAATAAAACCTAAAGTCTTAATATGCTTCTCTAATAAACATTTCACGATTTGAACTTAGAAGAGTTGAAGGCATCAAGACTTCACTGGGACAGAATCCTTTAAAGTAAAAAGTGATTTCCTCCAGTCTTTACCCAATACACCTCTTTTCTTTGACAGTCTTCATTTGTACCTTCTTGCTCTAATAAATTTTAAGAGAGTAAAACTATATATCATGTCCTCTGAATCCTCCCAATGAATCACAAAATCTTCAGGCAATCTTGTGAACCTCTCACATGCTTTTTCTTTTCTACACTTATTTGAACAGTTACAATGTATTTTTAATCTGATACACATTATTTCACTTACGATCCTTTTTTCCCCCTCTCCTTCCATTACTGTCCTATTCAGGCTTAGACTATTGTGGCCTGTCAGCTCCTGAATTTCCTGTTTTCAAACTTAGCTGGTACCATAGTTTGATGCTTCATATTTCAGCTCAAAAATCTTTAATGGTGGGCCAGGGATTTAGCTTAGTGGTTCCGGCGCCTGTCTTGCAAGTGCAAAGGCCCAGGTTCAATCCAAGGTAACCACATACCATACTGGGCATGGAGACTCACATTCAGCAGCAACCAGTACCACAAACCACAGTGCCAGGTGTGGTGGCTCACGCCTGTAATCCCGGCACTTGGGAGGCAGAGGCAGGAGGATTGCTGTGATGTGAATTTGAGGCTGAGCTCAGGGCCAGCCTGAACTACAAAGTGAGACCCTGTCTCAAAAAAACCCAAAAACCAAAAAAAAAACCACAAAAAAAAACCCCCCAAAAATCTTTAATGTTAATTCATTTTGTTCTATGATGAAGTTAAAAATCTTACACCCGGCATTCATAATCCTCTATGTGTTGTCTGCAAACACTTGCACTATATGACACCATACATGTAATACTTTAGCCAAACCACCACCTGCTAATTTCCAAATCTAATCACTCTCTGCTCTAAACTCTCTCACATTAGGAAAGCAGGACAAGCTCAAATAAATAACCCTATGAGGAATCTTATGGTACTTCAAAAATATATAATCGAGGCTTACACCAAAATTAAAAAGGGAAATTATAAAGATTAAATTAGAATTTCTATGAGATTGACTAAAAAAAAAAAAAAAATCAATGAATCAAACAGCTGGTTCTTTGAAAGCACAAACAAAATAAATAAGTCCTGACCAGACTTACAAAGAGAAAGAAATGACTCACATCAATTCAACTACAAATGAAAAATGAGGAATCACAATAAACACTGTCAATATCCTGAAGACTATAACTATTGTGTTCCAAGGACCAGGGATGTACCTCAGTGGTGCCATACCTGCCTGGCAGTATAAGGTCCTGAGTTTGATCCCTAGTATGAGGAGGAAAAAACCCAGAAAATTGTATTCCAACAAACTGACAAATTCTGAAGAAATGCACAGATCCTAGACTCACACAAATTACCAAAAAAAAACACAGATACAATGGATAACCCAATAACAAACAACATAATAATAAAGAATCTACAACTAAAAAAGGCCTAGGATCTGAAGGATTCACTGCTGAATTCTACAAAATCTTTAAGGATGTTATATCACCAATACTCTTAAAGCTTTTCAAAGAAATTCAGAGATGGAATGTTCCCAAATTCATTTACAGAAGTCAGTATCACTCTGATAAAAAGAAAACTATAGGCCAATCTCTTTAATAAATATAGATGTAAAAATCCTCAGCAAGATATTACAAGCGGAATGAAGCACACTGGGCCGGGGGATTTAGCTCAGTGGTTCTGGCACCTGCCTTGTAAGCCCAAGGTCCTAGGTTCATTATACAACAGTGTCAGGCATGGTGACTCACATCCACCAGCAGCAATCAGTACCACATACCACAGTGCTGAGTGTGGTGGCTCACGCCTGTAATCCCAGCACTCAGGAGGCAGAGGCAACAGGATTGCTGTGTGTTCAAGGATGAATTCAGGACCAGCCTGAATTATAAAGCAAGACCTTATCTCAATAAAACTGAAAATAAAAAAAAAAGGAATGAAGCACATTATCAAAAAGATCAATCATTATGACCAAATAGGTCATATGGCTCAACATATAGTAAGTCCTCGACTTCTGAAAAAGTTCTGTTTCAGGAGAATTATATGTAAATTGGATTTGTTCATAAGCTGACAAAGTCAGTCTTATTCCTATATGGTACATCTGTGAAAATCTGCAACTTAAATGTTCATAAAATGTGGACTTACTGTGCATCAATCAGTAAATGTAATATACCACCTAAACATAAGCAAGATAAAAAAAAACCACATATCATATCAACAGATGCACAAAAGGCTTTTGACAAAATTCAACACCTCTCCATGATAAAAGCCCTACAGGAAACAACAGAATGATCATACCTGAATTTGATAAAAGCTATTTATAAGAAACCAACATCATATGAAATGATGAAAATTTTAAACCATTCCTCCTAAAATTAGGAACAAGAAAAGGATGCTCACTGCCACTTCTATTCAACACAGTACTTGAAACATTAGCCAGGGCAATCAGGCAAGAGAAAGAAATAAAATGCAAAGAAAGAAGTCAAATTATCATTTTATGCAGATGATATGGTATTCTACATATAAGATATAAAGATCTCCACCAAAAAACTCTCAAGTGTTAATAACCAACTGAAGCAATGCAGCAGGATCCAAACTCAACATGAAAATCATTAGCATTTGTGTACACCAATAATGAAATTGATGAGAAGGAAATTATGAGTATTATTCACAGTAGCTTAAAGTAAAATGAAATACCTAGGAATCAACTTAACCAAAGAAGTAAAGGACCTACAAATAAAACTACAGTACTCTGAAAAAGGAGACCAAAGAGGACATCAAAAACTGGAAAGCCATTCCCTGCTCCTGAACAGTCAGAATCAATATTATCAACATGGCTACATTCCCAGAACTGTTACATTGATTAAATGCAGTTCCAATCAAAACACCAACAGTATACTTTACAGATCTAAGAGAAAACAATCCTAACATTCATAGAGAATCAGAACAGATCCAGAATAGAAGTATTTTGGGCAACAAGAACAAAAACAGGATGTAGTTTTAATACCTGACTTCAAGCTATACTTCAAAGCAGCAGTGATAAAGGAAAAAACAAGCATGGTACTAGAACAAACACTGGTCAACAAAAAATAGATACATTAGCCAACGGAACACAATAGAACAGTAGTGGTAACCTACAGCATATGTTGCCAAAGCACACTGTTTATATTAATGAAACCTCTAAAAGGTTCACCTCATCACTGTAATATTCAGATATTTTATCTTTGACAAAAAGACCAAAAGCATATGTTGGAGGACAGCCTGAAAACTTCACAGAAGATTGAAACTGGACCATTCTTTCTCAATGTGTACTAAATTTAAATGAAAATGAATCAAGGATCTAAATATTTAAACAGAAAATACTGAAACTAGTGGCAGATAAAATAGGTAATAAACTTGAAGCAATAAACACAAGGATTTTCTAAACAGATCTACAATTAGACAAGAAATAACAGCAATAATTAACAACTGGGTTGCAACAAACTGAAAAGCTTCTGAATAGCAAGAAAATCAATTAGTAGAGTGAATAGTTAAACTTTAGAATAGAAAAAAATTTTTTTGCTAGGTACTCCTCAAACAGAGGACTAATGGATAGAATATACAGGATAAAGAACTGAATAAAATTGTATCACTAAAAGACCCAGTCAAGAAATGGGCAAAAGAAATGAACAGACACATCACAGAGGAAGAAGTATAAATGGCTAACAAATATATGAAAAAGATTCAACATCTCTGGTAATTAGAGAAATGCAAATTCAAACAATGTTATGATTCTACTTTATTCTAGAAAGAATGGCAATCATCAAAAAGTTTGCAAGAGTTTTACCTAACCTGATTTGTGGCAGCTTTAGTATTTGTTTTAATATTTAGGTCTCTAATTCACTTTGATTCTAGCTTGGTACAAGGTGAAAGAGATAGGTCTAGCTTTAGTCTTTGGCAGGTTAAAGCCCAATTTTTCCAGCACCATTCGTTAAAGAAGCTGTCTTTCCTCCACTGAGGATTTTTGGTTCCTTTGTCAAAGATGAGGTGACTCAGTGTATCTGGAGTTCTTTCTGTATCTTCTAATCTACTCCATTGACCTTCAGGTACTGAAGTTATTTTGTCAGTACTATGCAGTTTCTATTACAGTGTCTTTGTAGTATAGTTTCAACTTGGAAACTGTCGTACCCTCTATCATGTCCTTGTTGCTTAGAACTGCTTTTGCTATTATTCTAGATCTTTTGTGGTTCCAGATAAATTTTTGGATTATTTTCTCTAGATCTGTGAAATACGCTGTTGGGATTTTAATCAGGATTGTGTTGCGTCTATATAGTAGCAGGGACATATGTGTACCCATGTCTATAGCAGCTCAGTTTGTGATAACTAGATCTTGGAAATAACCAAAATGGCTATCAACTGGAGACCAGATAAAGAAGATATGGGTTTTTTTTTTTTAGGTTTTTGGAGACAGGGTCTCGCTTTGTGGTTCAGGCTGGCCCTGAGCTCAGCCTCAAACTCACATCACAATCCTCCTGCCTCTGCCTCCCGAGTGCTGGGATTACAGGCGTGAGCCACCACACCCGGCACTGTGGTATGTGGTACTGGTTGCTGCTGGGTGTGGGTCTCCACGCCCAGTATTGTT
>PVIR01009287.1:0-53649 GCA_004026965.1 Petromus typicus | reverse complement strand
AAAGAACAAAAACTAGCAATTAAAATAAGGAGAGCAGGCACTGCGCAGCCAAAGCATCAGTAACAGAAACCACTCTTCCCTCTGAGAGATTATGGGCAAGAACTATGTTTGTACTTGTGCTCAAAATAGCAGGAACTGTAGCGGGAGGACCTTCTGGGAACATCGAGGTTGGGGCCTGGGAATTGCTCACTTCACACAGCGGGTCGTGGGGCTGCGGCTTTCATTTCCTCCACTCGGGCAGCACTTTTCACCTAATTAGATGCTCAGTTGACCTAGGGAACTAAAAGCAGGAGGAGGAGAGGAAGGGGAAGAGGTGGAAGTAGCAAAGAAGAATGAAGGAGAGGGAGAGCTGGGGTACAGGTGTCCCATTTGTTTCCAACCCAGGTCATTTCTCTGCTTTGAAAGCTGAGTATGGATGACCCAGAGATGCAGAGCCCTTAGTCCTACAGCTTTCAGCTGGGTTTGGCCAGTGGGTGGTGACATCATTGGCTTAATGCGCTGGAGAAGATATTTCTTTTTCTTGTTTCCTCTCTGATTAGTCACAGTTCTGGCAATGGTGACATCACACTATGACTACTGCTTCCATTGGGCAGATCTCCAAAACATCACTTCCTCCTACTGCTCCTTCAGGTCTCAGTGTGGTATTAAGCTCCGATAGTACCTTTCTAAATGACTCAATAATCCTCATTGGTTTACTTACTACTACTGACACATAAAATAAATTTGTCCTTCATTAGAAAATCTCTAAATTCACCTGTCAATTGGTTCCTCCACAGATCCTGGCCGGTATAACAGGTAGGTGACATGCAAAGTTCTATTGATGCTTGACCATCATAACTACAAGCCTGGATCACAACAGCAATGTATTGTGAGTCTGATGACTTCACACCTGGTTTTAGGACCAGTCTTTTTGGACTACCTAATGATAGATTATAGTTCTTTGTCTCTTCTCCTTCTAGACCCTGCCAATGTCTTCTATCTTCAAGTAAGTAAAAAGTGTATTCACAGTGCTATATTTGGTGATGGTGCTTTCCATTTCTTGTACAGTTATTATATGCCAGATACTATACCAAACACTATGTTTTATCTCTTTAATCTCCACAATAAACTCTTGTGAAGATGCTACTGCTTTTCTTGTTTTATGGGAGAGGGAACTGAGGCTCAGCGAGGTAATTTGCCTGAGATCGAATAGCTGGTAAGTGGCTATGGTAATTAACACCAGCAGGTGCCAATATTTTCTGTGGGAGGCATGTGATGTCTTAATGCTCTATTCTTCTGTCATAAGACTCGTAGAAATCTAGACTAAAATGGAGGTACCAGAAGAGGAAAGGAAAATTAGCTCTGAGCCACGACACAAACGCCACTTCCCTGTGGAGTCACATGGATCCGCACTGACTTGGTATAGAGGCAAATACATTTCTCTTGTGCTAAAAAACTGAAAATCTGGTACTCTTTGTTACTACAGCAGAAAGCAACCAAACCTTGTAGAAACGCTGAAGGAGGGAACTTGGATCATTCCAAACCCTAAGTGAATGTTTCATAAAAACATTTGTTTAGATTTTTTGTTTCTTTGTGACAGAGTCTCACTATGTATCCCAGGGTGGCCTCAAATTTATGTTCATCCATCCACATCAGCTCCCCGAGGGCTGGAATTACAAACATGGTGCCGCTGGATCTGGCTAAGTCAGTGTCTTTAATCACTGAGCGATACTACTTCTGTTTTCTCTTTTATCCAAGGAGATGTTTTGAAAAGTGTAGTCTTGAAAAGGTAAAAGAAAGTACTATTCATGAGGACTGTTGTTGGAGAAAGAATAGTTAGGAAGATTAGAAGGAAGTCCTGCTTGTATTTCCTTTATTCCCCAGATCAACAAAAAATAAAGAACATTTAAAAGGAGGCATCTGTAGAAAAACATTTATAGACAGGACCGCCAGGATTTTTACTCTTGGCCAGGAAATTAATTGTGGCTGCTCTTCACTGAAAATAGATTTATAGCCATCTCTAGGGCAGCATCATTAGGAGTGTTGTCTGCTTGGGAAGAGATCATTATACCAAGCCCTCTGAAAGCGGGACAGAACCTCCATTTGGATCATCATCTCACTGTGCATTTATCTATTTCTCAACTCAGGACAATTTGTTGCATTAAGACTGTTTATTAAGCTTAGCTACCTTCTCAGTTCTCTTTCTTCCACCACTCTCAAAACCCAAGGATCAACAGACCAGGTCTTTGTATCTAAATTTGGAAAGAACTCAGGTAATGAAACCAGTGTTCATTGGACCGAAAATTACACAAGATTATCAAAAAAGTTGAATTTAAAGGGATTGCACAGGAAACCAAGGGGCTAAAATGGACATATTCTTGAAAGAAAAATAAAATATTTCACAGGAAAAAGATTTGATACAATAGTCAGTGGTGTACGATATGGCTCACATACCCATGTACTTATGAAGAAGAACCTAGAGTCCTCAGTCCTACTCTGGTCATAAGTACATGAGTCCCCAAACTGGGAAGAGCTATGAAATGAGTTAATTAACATTATATTTACAAATTTCTTGTCAACTATAATTACTTGTTTATTAGAACAGAAGCTTCCACGTTTATTATTGTCATTACGACCTGTCAGTAGGAAATAATGTGCTTGGATTTCTCAAATATGTGCAAATTGTACAAATATGGCCAGCCTTAGCTAGCACCAACTCTCAGTAATAATGCTCGGACAAATAATTTCCCAACAGCATGGGTTTTATTTTAGCTCACATGAAGCTATTCTACCAAGTAGAACTGCTCACCTTTTCCAAAGCAAGGAATTTACAGTAAGCTCTTTATTTAGCACTAACTCCTGTTACTCTAGTAGTGTTGTTGCCAGGTAAGAAGAAACTTACTTGGTGTGTGTGTCCTCATTTCCATTCTCATGCAACCCTCTAATGCTAAGGCAAGTGGTCTCATTCTCTTGATAAGGAAACTAAGGGTCTGACAGATCGAGCAACTTGTGCTGGGGACTGTGTGTAGGATCCAGACTGTGCCTTGTTGATGGTAAATCTATTCCTCACTCCACCCACGTGGTCTGCATAAGTGAACTGGAAGAGATTGTTAGCTGGGCTCACTTCCCAGTGAACACAATCAAAAGGATATACATGAAGGGGAATTTCTGGGAGAGTCAAAACCAGGAAGTTGAGTCTCCTGATTAGGGAACAAGAGCTATAAGGTGAAGCAGCTGGTGATGTGAAGAAGAAGAGTTATTTTCTGAGAAAATTAGAAAAGATTATGCCTCACTGGGGAGTTAAGGCTAAAAATCTATCAGTTTGACTATTGTGGATGGAGTTAGATAACCCGGACATTAAAAATCATTAGGCGTCTGATAATGTTTAATCCTTTCTACTTTTACAGATGTTCTGAGGAGCAGAACTTTTGTTGTGGCCCATAACAGGCGCTGTGCACTGAGTGGCCTCTGGCTGTGCCTGCACCAGGAGGTGGGGGTGGGAGGTTTATAATGAAAGTAGAAGACTGTAGTTGAGACTCATGTGCCAGATACTATGTAAAGTGCTGTACCTTACTTCTCTCATTTAATTTTTGCAGAGCTTTATTAGGCTGACTTATTCTGTTTGCTGGTGAAGAAAGAAGCACAGAGGGGTTGAAGTGGCCAAGATGACAGTCATGAGCCATTAAAACCAAGACTTTAAATTCGGAAATGGGTCTTGTAGCTGGGCACCGTTTATTACTCTGGCAAGGGTGTTGTGAGACTGTCTCAGGGATTTCAAGAAGAAACTTGTTTTTCTTACTTCTTTTTTGAGACAGGGTCTCACTTTGTAGTTCAGGCTGGCCCCAAGCTCAGCCTCAAACTCACATAACAATCCTCTTGCCTCTGCCTCCCAAGTGCTGGGATTATAGGCGTGAGCCATCACGCCTGGCACTGTGTTACGTGGTGCTGATTGCTGCTGGGCATGAGTCTCCACGCCCAGTGTTGTATGTAGTTACTGGGGGACTGAACCTGGGCCCTTGCTTGCAACACAGGCACCAGAACCACTGAGCTAAAGCCCCGACCCTCTTACTTTTTTTATATATTGAGCTATTTACTGATATTGCACAGAATTCTTGAATCTTAGGTAGTTTGATAGATTTATAATCAATTATATATCCTTATAATAGTTTCCTATTTTAATAACAATATCCAATCTGAAAATGATAAATGAGAAATGCAGTTATGATTTTTAAATCTCTGGATATTATTTAGATTAAGGTCATATAGTATGTGTACTTATGGTATTACATACAATTCTTGTTGTAATGTACTGCATCCAAGTTTTCCTTATATTGAATGGTGGATGAATTCAGCCATTCTAGGTATACATGATGCATAAACCAGAATGTTACAAGACTTTCTTTGTGTTTAGATTACTTCTGCTTCACATCTCATGCATAGATAAATTTCTGTGCTCTCTGTATAGGAGAGACCAGACACATCCTGTAAATTTCCCAAGAGAAGAAGGTATACAAATTCAAGGTTTTATTATTATGTAAGTATCTAAAAATCAATATTTCTATCTGTCTAGGTATCGATCTACAAGTGCACATTGAACAGCCATTTAAAACAGGCTCTTTTTAAAGCTATGTTGCATTAAGTGGATCCTCCATGACCATGGGTCATGCGCACAGGGCTGACATATATAGGATGTGAGTATTACTGCACACATGTGAGCTGGAGGAGTGTGTAGAAAATACAGGCCACACCTCAATTAAGGATTTCAGATGGACTGGTACATACATGCAAGACACCTGTAATTCCATGCATAGTCACATGTCACTGCAACAAGATATGTCATCAGCAAGGAGTGGTCTGTTGAGGACTTTGACCGGATGAAGGAGAAAAGTCCTCACATTCTGGGACAACTTGTGGAGCAGACCCATCAGCGCCACGGGACATAGCATCCCACCCTGACTCTGAGCGGACAGCTGCCTCTCAGCTCAGCTGAGAATCCTGCCCACTGCCTCACTGCGAGCTTATTGAATATTTAATAGTAACCTTTGCCTTCCCAGAAGAAGAGCTCAGAGAGCCTACACAGCTGTGGGCATTGGAGGGCCTACTGATATAAGCAGGGTGGCCAGACAAGTCTCTTTAGGAATGTCACCAATGCAATCTCTACTTGGTACTTTTCCCATTTAACTATGTTGTCTCTTGTTGATACTGCACTGGAAATTACAGTTTCCTCTTTTGTTCGTGGAGGTACTGTTAAAACCTGGGAGGGGAGTGGCTAGCCTCCCTCTCATGATGGCTAGTAACTGGAGGGTGGTGTCCTAGCTCTGAGCTTTATCTTCTCAATCATTGCAAAAACAACAGCAGAGAAGAACCATCTTTCTCAACATCATCCCAGGTACTCGTGAAAAGTGCATTCCCTAGATCCTACACTAGACACGCTAACTCAGAATGTCTGGAGGTGAGAGTACCTAGAAAACCACACTTCTAACAATTACGACATGTGACGGAATTAAGGAATACACACTCCTAGTTCATGAGTTCGAGCTCACCCCTCAGGGAAACCAAAATGCTTTCCCTCCCGAGTTGTCACATTTATATTTATGAATGATCAGTTTTCTTTTTTTTTTTTTCCTGAGTTCAGGACAGAGTATTTTGAGTCATACAAACCATGACCACAGTGATTGATATTCTGAATGTCTTCATGTATGTGTTTTCATTGTTGTGTAACAAATTAGTACTACTCTTGGGGGCCAGGGATTTAGCTCAGTAGTTCTAGCACCTGTCTTGCAAGCACAAGGGCCTGGGTTCGATCCCTGGAAACCACATACCATACTACTCACGCCCAGCAGCAATCAGTACCACATACCACAGTGCCGGGCGTGGTGGCTCACGCCTGTCATCCCAGCACTCGGAGGGAGAAGCAGGAGGATTGCTGTGATGGGAGTTTGAGGCTGAGCTCAGGGCCAGCCTGAACCACAAAGCGAGACCCTGTCTCAAAAAAACCTAAAAAAAAAATTAGTGCTACTCTTATTCAGGACGCGTTCCTTTTCATTAGAAACTCTTTGAGAAGGATAGGGTAGGGTGTCATGAATCAGGAACAAATAGGAGAGGGAATTTTATCACTTATCAATGGCTCAGTGAAAAACTGGGTAAGAAGGCTGGGAATATTAATTAGGATGAGGCTATAATATTGTTGTGAATTCTTATGATCCATAACTACAAAGAGACTAAACTTAGAGTAATAATAACCATGGTTATTGTGTATAGAACTCAGTCACCAAATATTTATTAAGCTCTTACTGTACGTCATCACATCAAAACAAAGAAATTCTCTGCTCTTATGAAATTTAAAGTCTAGAAAGGGAATTGGAAAAAAATGGTGTTAGCATTCTCTTTTCCTATTTAAAACAGTTAGTTAGAATTGGTCTCCACCATGCCCTCAGGTTCCATGAAGCTTTCCCCAAACTTTATCTCTTCCAGTGTTTGCAAGCTGATATGTGTTCAAAGGGGATTCTAGTTATTTTTGTATGTTGTTAAAGATGGGTGCTATGGTGGTGCACCAAAGGCTTAAAACAGCTATATTTTTCTCACAGCTTCTGCAGGTTAAGAATTCAGGCACAACAGAAGTGATTTCATGAGGCTATAGTCAAGCTGTAGGCCAGGGCTGCAATTACCTCAAAACTCCAAGGAAAAGGACCTATTGCCAGCTAGCGCACACACGTCACTGTTGGCAAGGTTCAGTTCCTTACCAGCTGCTGGCTAGGAGCTGTCCTCTGTCTCTTGCAACTGGGTCCCTCCAGGGGGCTCTCACCGTGCAATAGATGGTGTCTGTCAGAGCCAGCAAGAGAGAGCCAGACAGAGCACAAGCAAAAGGGCAGCCACAGTCCTTCACACTCTAACCTCTGAAGTGACATCCCATCGCTCTAGCTGTGTTCTGTTGGTCAGAAACAAGACATTAGATACAGCCACACTAAAGCGGAGGGGATTACCAAGGGTGTGGATGGAAGAAGGTGAGGATCACCAGGGAACACTTTAGAAGCTCTGTACCCACCTTAACCTGAATTCTGAACAGTCTTTTGACATGGGACACAGTATGGCAGGCAAACAAATATGTGGGATTCCCTGTGATACCAGGAAATTTAATTAAAGAGGCAATGTCGCATAGTAAGAAGACCATACACTAGGTTCAGGGAAGCTTCCATTAGAATCTGACCTCTGGCTGGGCATGACAGTGCAGCTGTCCTGGAGGCTGAGGCAGAAGGATCAGAAGTTTGAGCGCAGCTGGATGACTCAGAGACTCAGGAGGAACTTGTCTCAAAATAAAGAAACTTTAAAAGGGCTGGAGATGTAGTTGAAAAACAAACTACACAACACTTCACCTTTAGTGTCACCAAATGCTGGACCTCAGCCATAATTTTTTTTTTTTTAGAGACAGGGTCTCAATCTTGTCCTGAACTTATTAGCCAGGAGTTTTTTAGCTACCAATTTTCTTATCTAGAATAATTTGAAAAATAATATCTACCATCTACGGAGTTTTGAAGTGCAAAAACTCATTGAAAAAGTACATGCCAAGGAATATATTCCCAGGCTATTTCTTAAGCAACTCCTACTCAGTAGACTTGGGATAACACCTAAGAATTTCTGTTCCTAGCAAGTACCCAGCTATCCCTAGGCACATATGAAGAGACAGTGCAACCCAGTACTTGGTAGCTGTTAATGACTTGCATATAAATAATAGCTCTGAGAATGTTGAGGAGCTAGATGTTTGAAGAGACTGGGGTGGGGGGGATAGTAAAATTCAGAAGAGCAAATCACAGTGAAGATTAGAAGACATGAATCATAGCTTTTGTCTGACACTTACTTTGCTTTAGAACCTTTGCTTCACAATGGCCTGATCTAATCATTTAGGACCTCATTCATTTTTACATTTCTACAAAATTCCCTCTAGCCTTGGCACTTTTTTCCAATGTAAAGAAGAAGCAAGAACAGCCAGCCCGGAATTTTTTTTTCTTTTTTTCAGACAGGGTCTCACTTTGTAGTTCAGGCTGGCCCCAAGCTCAGCCTCAAACTCACATCACAGCAATCCTCCTGCCTCTGCCTCCCGAGTGCTGGGATTGCAGGCATGAGCCACCATGCCTGGCACTGTGGTATGTGGTACTGGTGCTGCTGGGCGTGAGTCTCCACACCCAGTATGGTATGTGATTACTGGGGATCGAATTCAGGCCCATGTGCTTGCAAGACAGGCGCTGAAACCAGTGAGCTAAATCCCCAGCCAGCCTGGAATTCTTTAGAGCTTCTTTATTGGAGAATCAAGTGCGGTTGCTCCCAGAATGAATCTCTTCTGATTTGCTGAGTCTCCACCATTTGTTCATGAAGACTATTCCTTGGAGCCTCTCATATCTATACTGTTTGAATTCTTCTAAGTGCAGAACCTCTGCAGCAGTAGTGAAATATATCTGAAAACAGCCTCAGTTAAAAGGATAGATCTATTAAGGAGCTGAGAACTTTCTGGCATGAAACGAAAAATATTGATTGCTTCCCACCTGTTAGCAATGAAATCCCATCCAGTTAATTAACCTGCTCAGTGATAAAGTTTATTTTTGCCCTTCACCTTCAGCTCCAAATCTTTAAAACCATTAAAACAAGTACCTGGTCAATGAATAAATCTTCTTCTGGAGTGGCATTTGGGGCTTTCTGTAATCTGGCTCCAGCCTACCTTTATTTCTAGCTATTTACCTCCAATCACCTTCCATCCCAGCCAAGGAGAAGAGTGGAAATGTTCTGTCTGTCAAGATTATGCTTCTTTACTCTGAATTCTACACATTTTAACTCAGTCCAAATGGAATTTCTTTTTTTGGTTTTTTGAGACAGGGTCTTGCTTTGTAGTTCAGGCTGCCTCTGAGCTCAGCCTCAAACTCACATCACAGCAATCCTCCTGCCTCTGCCTCCCGAGTGCTGGGATTACAAGCGTGAGCCACCACGCCCGGCACTGTGGTATGTAGTACTGATTGCTGCTGGGGTGAGTCTCCACACCCAGTATTGTTATGTGGTTACCGGGATCGAACCCAGGCCCTTGTGCTTGCAAGACAGGCACTGAAACCACTGAGCTAAATCCCCAGCCCCCAAATGGAATTTCTTAGAAAAGATTTTCCCAGAGCTCTATCCTCTACTTTTGCTCACTCCCTTCTTACCTCTCCAAACTGCTGCCAAGCTGCAAATATTACCTCCCTATTCTAGATGCTTCTAAAACTTTGTGTACTTTTGTAGCACTGGCTGCTTTATACCTCATGTTGTGATCCTGTATTTATAGCTCTAGACCACTGAGGTTGCAGTTCCAACCAATCACTTCTGTGCCCTTCATATTCTCCAACACAATACCTTGTCTATGACTGGTACTCACTGAATATTTTTTGAATGTTTAAATGGAGATCCACTGATTTAACACCTTCTTTATGGCTGGTTTTACTCTTGGGATTCATGATTTATTATCAACAAGGGGCGATGTTTTCCCAGTATCTATTATATTCAAAACAAAACTCTCAATCTTTCTGGAGAAAATCCTACTTTATTTTTTCACATCCCCAGCAGATTCTGTTTATGGAAATCTTTCCTTTGCTCTGGAAGGGACTATCACCTATTTCTATGACTCTGAATATAAGCTTCATATAGCTTTTCTCCATCCTACTCCTTCCTTCTAGACAATGTACTTGGACTGAGTATTTTATCAGCATAAAATGCTAAAACTTAATTTTGGATGAAGCAGATCCTTAGTCACATATGAAAGAACTTGTACGAAGATGTCTAGACTGAAGGAGAGAAATATGCAGCTTCACTAAAACAAAAAGGCCACTTACTCATTTAGAGTCGTTTTCTTGATCATATGCTGGACTTCAGGTACTGTGTTCTGAGCTGTTCATACAAATATAAATAGGGGTCCTTGCAGGAGCTCTGAGTCATCTGAAGAGGAATGAATGGATGATGAGATAATTTCTATAGAAAGCAATTTGCACAATTCCAGAAGCAGACACAAGGTGAAATATAGTACAGAGGATTTTAAATAAAATTCTCTTTGTAGCACAGTGTCCATACCAATACCAATAATTTAAGTATTATTTTGTAGTTATTAAAAGCATCAGTGTCATTTTTAAGTCATTCACCTTGGGCAGGGTCTCAGCATCCATAGGAGGTGCTCAGGCATGATTCAGACACATAGCCATGCTGGGTTAATCAAGATCAAGACACAGGTCCTTTCTCCCTGCAGCTTAGAGGAATGAGTCACTCATGGAGATGTCAGCAAAGGGGTAGTTTTCTTATGATTCACTGGGCTGAACTTCATCCCAGTGATATTTCAGTTCAGAGATTTTGCACGCTATTCTGCCTATGGCTTCAGTATTTCTAAAAGCATTAGCACAGCTGTGTACATGACTCATTGGAATGTCTTCTTGAAGTCTACGACCCTCAAGGTGTCTCTGTGTGTGAGGCATTTATGAGAAAAAGTGAAAAAGTAATCTCAATTTTATTTTTAAATTTTTTTTAGTTTTTTGAGACAGGGTCTTACTTTGTAGTTCAGACTGGCCCTGAGCTCACTATATAGCCCAGGCAAGCCTTGAACTCACAGCGGTCCTCCTGCCTCTGCCTCCCAGGTTCTGGGATTACAGGTGTGTGCCACCACACCTGGCTCAAGTTTTAAATTACCAGCATCCACAGCTGCAAATACTAAATGCTTATCCAGATCACTTTAAGTTTATTTCTTTTTCTAACCCTTCACCTTTGTGGATCCTTTTCTGGCTTGTGGTGGACTGCTTAAAATGAGGCTGTAGTATTTTTCTGGATTCTTATGACTCACAACTGAAAGAAAACTACTTGAAGTGACAATGACTATGGTAATGGGCCACTTAAAGTTTTGTCCTACTATTTGCCATTGATTTGGCCACTTAAGGTCAAAATAGAGTAAAACCACTATCCGATCACCTAACAAAACATCCTGCCCTTGGGAGCTTAAATTCTAGAGGGAGAAATGGTCGAAAATGGTGCTAGCATGCTCCTCTTTGCGTGGAGGTGTGAAGCGTTCCGCTCTCATATGAGGTCTCAGTGGTAAGGGATTTAGTCTCCAGCAAATCTCAGCTTCTGTGCAAGTCACAAAACTTTCTCTTCCGAGCTTGCAGACTAAGAGCTATTCCAAATGCTTGGTGAACACTGAAATGGACTCCGGGGAGGGGTGGGGTCTGCGTGTGTGCGGAGTGCAGCGGTGATAATGTACAGTGGGCAGGAATCCTCCTCTCTGACACTTTCCAGCTGGAGGAAAAGCAAGACTTGGTACCAGATTCACTCTCCTCCAACCCAGTTGGCATTCTGCCTCTTCCTTGTCGCTCCTTCCTCTCTCCCTCCCTTCCATCCTTCCCGCCCTCCGTTACCTCCCTTCCCCTCAGTCCCTCCCCACCCTTTTCCCTCGTACAGTTCTTTTCTCCTTCTCTTGCTCCCTCTCCCTCTAGCCTCTCTCCCTCTCTTCTCTCCTTCCTCCATCCCTCCGCGGCGTCTGCGTCAGGGCCCACTAGCGTGACGCTGGGGCTGGGTGGGAGCTGTCCACTCACCCGGGTGCTGAACACAGCAAAGGCCGCCGGGGCCCTGGAGGTGGAGATAGCTGGTAGCCTTCCGCGCTCGGAGAACCTTGTCTCCAGTCCTAGGACCGGCGGCTCAGCACCCCGACACTTCCCTCCCAGCACCACCCCTTTGGGAACTGAGCCAAGGGGGCAGCAGCCGCGGCGGCGGGTGCTGAGCAACGGCGGGAGACAACACCTGGCAGCAGCCGAGAATCTGCTCTGCTTGCTCTCGGCTTTCAGAAGAGATATATTTATACCCGGTTTTAGGGAATCTCGAAGACCAAGCTGGAACCAAGTGCCGGCTGCCTCCCACCTAGGCCACACGGCTTCGCTTTCCCCTCCCCTCAGCTGGCACCGCACACAAGCCTCACCTCGTTGCGTCTGCGAGGAGAGGTAGCAGCCGAGCCCAGCCCGCGCGGCAGGGACAAGAGGGAGGGGCGGGTGGGGGCGGGGGCGGAGAGCCGGCGAGGCCGCCCTTGGTGGGGGCAGGGGGCAGCGCTGGCGAGAAGACCCGGCAGCCGCCCTCCTCCGTCCCCACCCACCCGAAACACTCTTTCCTGATTATCTGAGAAGCGAATTATGGCATTCGTGTGATTTCGTGTTTTTATTACCCTTCCGTCGCACCGCCCCCACTCCCACGCCCGCCTCGCCTCTGGTTTGCATGGCAGCACTGCCCGGGCGCGGGGGCTCAGGGCTGGCCCCCCGGGAAGGAGGAGGAGGACAGGAAGGATCATGAAGCCAGGAGTCGCGACCGCGCCGGACGGCGGGCAGCAGCAGCCAGAGGACGAGCCGGAGCAGCCCCCGCCGCGGAGACACCCGGACGCCGAGCAGGAGTCGCCTCTGCCGCCGCGCGAGCATCGGCGGGCGCGGGCAGCCCCTGAGCAGGAGCAGGCGGGCGACAGCGACCCAGAGGAGGAAGCAGAGGAGAAGGCGAGGCCAGTCGCCTGCCAGGACCTGCCCTTCTCGCTCTTGCACCTCGCCGAAAGGGAGCTTTGATGGAACCTCGGGGAGGGGACCGCAGATTCCTAGACTGCAGCAGGACGGGCTAGGGCTGCGATCATGTAACTATTCCTCCCCGGCCTTCCCGCGAGCCCCTCTTCTTCACCCTTTTTCTCTGCCCCCACCTGTCCTCCCCATACACACACCCCTCCTTCGCCAAGATATTAATGCTCCACAAGGACGTGGCTCTGCGAGGGACACACGATCTTTTTCTCTCATCCTTTCGCCCTCCCCACCCTACTCCTCTCCCACCTCTATTTGCCAGGTTGGCCTTACCCACTTTTGTGTAGCCCTTCGGCTGCTCAGGCGAAGCACAGTCCCCTTCCCCAATTTCACCTGCAGCCTCCACCCCTCCACTGTTCCCTTAAAAGCAACTGTGGTGCTTCTAGGGGTTTATTGCCCCAGTTTTCTGCCCAGGAGAATTAAAACTTCTCCCCACCTCCTCTTTTCCCCACCTTGCCCCCCCACCCATCTCCCTCTACCTGAGAAAAACTGTCTTTTCTTTTTCTCTCTCATATATGCACTCCTCAATTCTTCATCGAGCTAGTTTTCTCTAAGCCCAGCTCAACTCACTTCAAATTTGATTTATAATCTTCCTCTCACCCTTTTATATAAAAGGAAGAGATTTATCACCACCTAGGGATTTAAGGAGAACCCGGCAACCCTTTTCTGGGGACTTGTAAGAATTAGTCGTTAATCTGAAGGCTCTAACAGTTCAGCCTCGAGGCATCTTCTAATGCCTGGCTCTTACTAGTGTCCTGGGGCCAAAGGCAGAAAGGAGGCACCTTGAGCAAAGTCTGAGGTTGGGGCGGAGCTGCAAGAGCAAGAAAAACTTGTTTCGCCTTTTCCAGGTAGAGTTCAGAGTCAGTGATTCCCAGTTCTCAGTTCCTGAAGCAATTTCTTTACTCCTCGGGGGGTTTGCAAGAAGAGCTCATGTGAAGGGAGATCCCTCTCATAGTGAAGAAACAGCTCGGACCCCAAGCCCCATCGTGCCCACCTCTTCTAAGACCCCAGCTGTCCCTCTCGGTTCTCTGCTCCTCCTGGGCACATGCTGATGCCCCTCGGTGGGCTGCTGTGCTGCTGGTGGTGGTGGTGCTGCTGCTGTTGTGGCTGGTACTGCTGTGGACTGTGCACCCCAGCCCCCCAAATGTTGCGCCACCAGGGTCTCCTCAAGTGCCGCTGCCGCATGCTCTTCAATGACCTGAAAGTTTTCCTTCTGCGGCGCCCCCCTCCAGCGCCCCAGCCCATGCACGGAGACCCCCAGCCCCCTATTTTGGCGGCCAACAATAACACCGTCCCGGCTGTGGGTGCCGGGGGGTGGGCAGGCTGGAGGGGCCCTCGAGAAACGGTTGGCAGGGAAACCCCTCCTCTGCCACCTCCACCACCTTTGCCGCCTTTTGTGGAAGAAGACTGGGGCGGCCCAGCCACAAACCCGCCTGCCTCGCTGCTCAGCAGTGCCTCTTCAGATGACTTCTGTAAGGAGAAGGCTGAGGATTGCTACTCACTGGGCAGCAGCCTGGACAGTGGCATGAGAACTCCACTCTGTCGCATCTGCTTCCAGGGACCGGAACAGGTGAGCCTTCTTTCTGTTCTTCTTCTCCAAGATATCTCCAGGTCATAGATTGCTACTTGTCTGCTTGCTCTGTGAAACAGTTATGCTGTTGCTAATGTCAGAACTATACCTATTTCTCTGTTGTTGTTTCAGTACTGGGAATTGAACCCAGAACCTTCACCCCAACCATTTCCGATATCCCTAGGTTTTTGGGGGGTTTTTTTGTTTTGTTTTGTTTGCAGGCTCAGTAAGTCACTAAGGTGCCTTCAGTGGGCTCAGACTTGTGACCTCCTGCCTCAGCTTGCCACAGTACTGAGATGACCGGCATGCACCACCACCCAGTTAGAATTAAGTTTTGAGAGCTCTTCAAGGCCATTTCTTACAAAGTTTGCCCAGTGGGTGTCTGGCTCCTGATGAAGACTGCTTGGTGGCTCAGTTTTATTCTAGGTTTGGCATTTTCCTCCCAGTGTTAATGTCTTCAATTCCATCCAAATAATTTCATAAACATCTTCAGAAAGGATGACCCAGAAGCAGGGAAATGAAAAGATTTGGTGATAAGTTCACGCTTGTTTTCAAGATATCCTTTGACTGATTTCTTGTTGGTTACATTTCCCCCGCCCATCTTCAACCCCTCATTCAAGCTTTTCCTTGTCTGAAAGTGCCAAGATCTTGTCCTCTTCCCCCACTCTTAGAGGTTGAAAGCCAGTGAGTTTGTTTTTCACTCTGAAACTACCTCAGTCTGCTAAGACACTTGCTAACAGCCTCTAGGTTTTCTGTGTTGAAAGCAGGTCAGTCTGGGTGAAAATAGGTTTAAAAGACACAGGAAAGGAAGAAGGCAGAAATAGTGAAATTTGCCACACAAGTCTCCATCTCAAGCCGAAAGCCCATCCAATTGGAGTGGCCCTTAAACTGTGCCCAGCCAGGTTGAGGGATGCTGAGTATCTTATGGAACAGTTTTCCCAAATCTGGTGGATTCTACCTTATCCATACAGATATCTGACTTATTCTACCTGCAAAATGATTCTGCAATGCTGGGTAGCTGTATACATTTTTCAAGACTCAAAGACTTTCCTTCCCAGGCAGAAAAGGCTCACTGAAAATCTGCTCTTGGTGATGCAGGAGAAGGAGTATTTGATTTCATCATGGACAGGGATATGCACTTAAATGAGCCACTTCTTCAGCGGTTGCCTGAATGGCAGAGAATCCTTCTAAGCGCCTCTCAAACAAATGACCATGTGCTATGATGCCCGGCCAGTGCTTCTGACTGACCCTAGTTCTGCACACTGCTGGCTTGTGAGATGCAGACTTCGCTGACATTTCTCTCACATTTTTTTTTTGTTTGTTTGTTTTCTATGAAGACTGGTGATGCCTGGGCAGCATCTTGGCCATTATAAGGAGTAATGAGATTGATCTTAGTGTGCATAAATCTGTCTGAGAGCTTAAGGCCTGGGTTCCTCTTTTTTTCTTTTCTTTTATTTTTCCTTTTTTTTAATGGTACCAAATATTGAATGCAAAGCCTTGAACTACATCTCTGGCCCTATAGGTCTCTTCTTCTTGAGACTAGGGTTACCCAAAGCACCAAATGAAATACTGTCCAGAGCTGAAAACTCCTGGTAGATGAGGAGGTCCAAGCCAAGTGCTTGTTTCTCCCACCCCACTCCCAGCTGAGCCCCTGACAGAGCTATGAGGTTGAAAGCTTGGCTCCCAGCAACAGTGATTATTACTTGCAGAGTTCTGGGTCTGGATCTTGCCTGAGTCAAGAGTCTCATCTTTTCTAAGAGAAAGAATAATATAGTTTTCCAACTTCCTGAGCTGTGTCTTCCCTCTTCTACATGGACTGGTCCAGGTATAAGTGTCACAGGGGCTGTTAGGAATGTGCTTCATTGGTGCCACATTGGTGCCTTAAAATGGCAGGATTTGGACTGTGTCCTGGGATAATAACTCACCTGTTGTGTGAACTTCTTCAAATAGCTTTATGCTTCTGGGCCTCTTTTCCAGCTTCTGTGAGACACCATTTGCTGTTCTACTCCTTTTCTTGTGGGTGAAACCAGAAGATAACAAGTGTGAAAATTTCTTGGAAGACATTAATATATAATAAGCATATATTTTAATCATGGAAAAACTGTATTTTATTGATAAAAGAAAAAAGAGGGGTAACTAGCAGTATTGTGAAATTCTCTCATATAATAAATATATATTATGGTCAAAGGTTAGGAGATTTCAATTCTGGTTCATTAGAAATAAATAAAGCATTGAATAAATGATTTAATACTAATGGAGGAATAGGTTCTATTATTATGTGAGAGGAATAAGGGGCTATGTTTGCATTAAGACTGGATCAGACACTTCCTACACATGATTGTTCTGTTTAAGGGGTTTACTTTGTCAGGAGCCAAGGGGTATTAATAGCATTGTGTTATAATGATAATAAGAATAATGTGAATGCTACTAGTTACAAAGAACATGGTTTCCCACCTTTTTCTTGCTTTTCTAGACAGCAAATGAAGGAAAAGAAACACAAAAGAGGAGGTAGGGGAACTTGAGAGAATGAAGTGAGATAGAGCAAGAGAAGGAACAGAGAGGGGAAGAGAAAGAGAAGGAAAGAGGCATGTGGAGATTTCTGGATTTCAGTTTCAATTGAGAGAGCTGTCTAGCCATTGCCTAGACCTAATCCTGAAGGCACAGTGGTCTTTACTCACAGTAGCTTAGTGTCTTGGTCTTTCTCTTGCTCAAACAAATAACTAGAAACCTCTAATTACTTTAGTTATTTGAAACTGTGCTAGGATTTAAAGACTGCTCAAAATGACAAGAATGGGTCTCTTCTTCCAAACTATGTGTTGGTAAAAAGGAGCAGGAAGACCCAGCCGTTCCACTTTTGTACAGGTCTACAGAGGACTTTGCATTCATTCTTTCTTCCACAGTTTATTTAACAAACACTTGCTGGGAATCCACAGTGTGCCAGATCATGTTCCAGGTGGCAAATATTCAGGAGCAAGCAAAACAGATGAAATCTCTACTGTCCAGAAGCTAAGAGTCCAGTGGAGATGCACAAAAATTCACAAGCCAATTGGTGATTATAAGGTGATTTTGCACAGTATGGAATGCCATGGTGAGGTCCAGAGAGTTGAAACCAAAACAAAACAGGAGAATGAGTTACTGCTGAGTGAAAGGAGCGTGTGGCAAAGTTATAGTCATAGGTGATCAAGAAAAGCCTTTCCAGAATTTCTCCCTGGGCTGATACCTAGATAATCAGAAGGATCCAGCAATATGTAAATCTGATGAAGAGCATTCCAGGTGATGAACCAGCAAGCTCAAAAGCCTGAATACAAATACAACAGAGAAGGCAAGAAAAGAGAGAGGGATAGGGTATGAACAAATGCTTGGAGGGCCCAGCTGGCCTCTGGCTGGAAAGTAATTAGGGATCCACCTTCCTTCTGTCAGTCATCGGTTTATGAGGAACAAGCATGGAGGACTCCAGAGTGCAGGGAATAAGCCCCCTGTCACTCCTTCACTATGCACTTGTGGCAAAAGCTGCATGAGTCCATGTCAAGGGACAGTGTGCCACAGTTGTCAAGCTGAGGTCTCCAGTACTAGATGGCCCCATCTGGAGAGCTGTGCAAGTCACATAGCCAATCTGTGCCCTACTTATTTTGGGGGGAAGGAGACAGGATCTCACTATTTAGTTTAGGCTAGCCTTGAACTCACCGTGTATCCCAGACTGACCTCAAATTCACAGCAATCTTCCAACCTCCTGGAAGCTGGGATTATAGGCATACACCACTTCATTTGGACTCTCTGTGCCTCGGGTTTTTCATTTGTAAAATAATGATAGTGGCTACTTCATAAGATGATTTTGACCATTGAATCAGTCAAGACTATAGGAGTAGTGCTGTCACAGTGCTTGTTATTATTATTCTTCTCTCAGATGCAAGAGAGTGCTCCCCTGGCTGTATTGAAAAAGTGCCGCAGCTCATGGGCTGGCAGGAGGTCTGGCTGTGGATGTGGATGGCTTCTTTTCCACTTACAATGCTCTGAGCATGGGGTGCTGTTCATTTGTTTCAACTACTGAAGTCTTTATTAAACGCCTACCTATCCCTGATGCTCCACTGAGCAGGGTCTGGAGACACACAGTAATGTGGCTCTGCCCTCTAGGATGTCTTAGTGTGACCCAGACATCACAGGGGCTGATGGAGATCAAGAACATACAGATGACAAGCCAGAGTGAATGGCAGTAACACTGCTATGGGAAAGAGAGGCACGTTTAAAAGTGGCTGTTGAGTAGGTGCCTATTCAGAGAGACAGGGTAGAATTTGCTACTTTTTCCCCAATTAGTCAGGGGAGGCATGTCTTACTGCTGAAGACCAAGTGAGAAGAAACATTTAGGCTGCAAGGCTGAGGTTAGACAGAAAGAAGCACAAGAGATGGGAAAGGCATGAGTGTCTTCATAAGGAGAGAAAATCACCTCCCAGGCTGGGCAACTATGGACTACTTGGAGATGGGCCAAGGATGCCACCCACCAGGACAGTCAGGAATGATGGGAAGAGCCTAAGGAAAGCAGGAAACGAGTCTCTGGGAGTTTAACAGACTTGGCTGTCTTCCTTTCTTGTTTTTCTGAGGTCAGCTTTTCTGAGTTGAACAGTATGGATGTTGGGCATGGGGCACACACCAGTTATTCCAGACATCTGGGAGGCTGAGGCAGAAGGACTGAAAGTTTAAATGCAACCTGGGCAACTCAGTGACATAGCGAGACCCTGTTTCCAAAAACAGCAGGAATGGGGGTATATTGAAGATATAGTTCATTGCGAAGGCCTGGAGTGCAATCCGCGGTATCTCTAGGGGAAAAAAGTATGGGATGCTATAGTCTGTGTATTGGGTTACTGGGGAATAGGCTAAAGGCTCTGCAGAGCTCAGGGAAACCTGGAGACCCCAACATGTGATAAGCATCCTGGAAATGGAGATCAAGAAGAATGTTTTATTCCATGATGTACTTATTCTTATCAGCACTATGTTGTTTTTTGTTTGTTTGTTTGTTTGTGTGTTTCTTTCACTAATAATCTGTCTCCACAAAGAATAGATCACTCCTAACACTTATAAGTCTTATAGCAAGATTATAATTGCAAACTCACATACCATAGGCTGAAAAATTACAAGATTTAGGTAACAAACTGTTAAATACAATACATTCTGCCCCCCTCATCCTGCCTCATCATTACAAGTAAACTTCCAAAGAAACTTGGAAGACTGGTTTGAATTTACAACTTTTACATTTTTCTGAATTCTAGTCAAACTGGGGCCATCTAACCCTTGATCTGTATGCCACTCTGATTTTTTTTTCTACCTCTTACTCCATCCTGCATCAAGGAATTTGATTAAACACAGGGATACTCTAGCTGGCTTCTTCAAACTGTCCATATAATCCTCTGGAGAGTGGAACCTTGTCCTCCACTCTAGGAAGGCACAGTTTACAGACCTGAAAAAGAGAAACTTTCAGGTCGTGGAAACAGGGTTGTGGCTGTCCTGGCTGGAATCCTGGGGCCCCAAGTAATTACAGTGTGGTTCAGAAGTGAAGCGTGGCTCCTTGACCCTGCAGTCTCCACCCTGATGGAGACAGGAAGAGGGGTCATGGAAGGGCCTGTCTTGTCTGGGTCCAATGGAAGCAATACAGAGAACCCATAAGATCCCTGTAGAAGTGACCCATGTGTGTATTTGCTGTTGTGTCATCACCTCTCAACCCAAAACCTGGCAAGTGTTTTGTGCTCTGCAAATCATTGCTGAAATACACATTCATCAAAGGGGCAGTTCTGCAGGCCTGGGAAGGAAAAAGGGAGAATGTTCAGGAGGAAAACATTCACAGGTGTCAAACACTGAACATGTACTCTGCAGAAACAACCTTGGCCAGTAAGGGAATCTCAAGGGAAGTCAACTTGTGTTTTGATGTTAGAAATAATTTTGCATCAAAGCTTCCCCATGATGGTAGACCGCCTTACAAGGGGAGTCATATGGGTGACTTGAACTGGTGATCCTCCAGAATGATTCTGAGCTTGAGAGTTGGGATTCATAAATGGGATTGTCTGGGGCTCCAGAGAGATTTTTTATCTAAGCAGATAAAAATTGCTCTCCAATTCAAAGATTCCTCCTATGTCAAGATATCTTGTCCCATTAGCCACATTATATAACATATAGAAATGTATCCTCAGCAAACATTTCAAAGAACAGTCTTTCTCTGGTGTTTGTACAAATCCAAGATTTGGTGGCCATGTGATTACTGCCCTTGTGAACTTTCATTGTACACACAGCAAGATAGGACCACAAGTCCTTCATGGCCAATAGGCAATAGATATCACCCACCTACAAATATAGAGTCATCCTGGAAAAGAAAATAGCTACCATCTTTAGGTTTGAACTGTTGCCTTTTAGGCCCTACTTCTGTCAGACCTGGTTTTATTTAAACTAGAAGCCCATGGACCTTTCTTCATTCAGGTTCTTACTAATGCTCAAATTGTTTACTGAGAGATGGCATAAGGGTGTCCAGATCCCACCAGCAGATCTGTGACTATTGCACAGTTTACCTATCTGTTATTTCCAGGCACACATGTGCTTATGCATACATGAAAACGAAGCACTGCATACATCTGTCTTGTGTTTACAAATTGAACCAGGGATGCAGGGATGGATGGAGAGGAGATGCCTGGTGTCTTGACAGTTGTGAAGAAGTTCTCAAGTGTTCCGTGGATCCTCCACCCAGTGCTCCCTTTGGAGTAATGCTTCACTTGTCATCAGCTTGGGGTGGGTTGGCTAATTTCTTGGGCGCAGCTTCTATCTGAGCCCCATATATACAGTTACTTAGTGATGCTGGTATGGTGGGAGGTTATGAAATATAGATTTCTCAAAACCACAGGAAAAGAAAAGACAGGTATCAGGAATCACTGTTTGCTCCTTTTCTCAGCTGGTGTGCGGTGAAACCCAGCTGTGGCCTGTGAGTTGGGGAAGGGGAAGGTCCTAGGGAGAGGAGATACCCAGAGGAGTGTGGAAATGCACAAGCTGGTTCTTGTTTGCTGGGAATGAAGCCAAGTTGGAAGTGAGCCTGGATGTAAAGGAGCTGGCAAGAGAGTGTTGTATGGTTTGAGATGCACATCTTCCCCTCCTGAGATGTATCATGTGCAAACTAGACCTTGCGCATGTATATAACAAGTACTACATATTCAATACTGCCGTGTGTGTATATTTTCAAAGCAAAAGTGGAGTGCACACAGGGAGTCCTGCCTCATGAAAAAATAGAAAAATTTAATGGATTACAGTTTGAGACAGGTAGATGCAAACTGTCAGCTAAAAAAAGGAAGGAATCTGCCACTACAGGCTGTGTTCAGCTTGGTGACCCAAGGCACAACCTCTCACCCCATAAGAGGAAGCACAGCCTCTGTCCATAGAGTTTTTAAAGAAAATAAAGCAAATCGTTTTCCTCCTCTGCAAGCAAGTTGGATATAGTTGAGGAGAATCAACATTCTAAGACCATCTTGAAGCCACCCTAGAAACTAACAGAATTGGTACTTAGTATCTGTTGATCCTTTCTCCTCCCTCTGAATACATATCATTCCAGACTAACAGGGCTGTATTTGGCCCCTGATGTAGGCTAGAAGGTACACGTATGTGCACACATGCATGCACCTGTCTGTCTCTCTCTTTCTCTCTGTACAAAGTAAAATGCCAAACAAGAAAGATGTGGGTGATACCTCATATAGACCTATCTAACCTCGTTTTCTGGTTCTATAATAACAAATAGTGATCACTCTTGTCCTGGTTATCATGGTGATCATTGTTTTGGCTTGAGATCACTGACAAGGAACAGACTTTTTCTCATTCTATTGCAGAAGTCCAAAGGATGTGGATTCCATCTACATTCTGAACCCTTCCCAGATAGGTGATCTTGGGCTCCTTATCTGACCTCCCTGAATCTAGATCTGTTTCTAAATCAAGGACACAGTACTGAGTTTGTACACTGTATGGAGTTGACATGAGACATTGAAGATCTGAGTATAAAACCCATGAAATGGGAGGGATATTTCCCACACTTTATGAGAGTGTTCCAGAGACCTTGAATGGATCCCCAGATCAAGTGCCTAATTTACCTACTACCTTCTCTCATTTTTTTCTTACTACTTTCTTTTAAAAGAGGCTTAAAAACCAGACACTCAAGAACAGGGATTTAGCTCAGGTATTCTGGCACCTTCCTGGCAAGTGTAAGGGCCAGGTTTGTTCCCATAACCACATACAACAATGCTGGATGTAGTGATTCATGCCCAGCAGCAATCAGTATGACATACCACAGTGTCAGGTGTGGTGGCTCATTCCTGTAATCCCAGCACTTGGGAGGCAGAGGCAGGAGGATTGCTGTGATTTCAAGGCTGAGTTCAAGGCCAGCCTGAACTACAAAAATAAGACCCTGTCTCAAAAAAAGAAAAAAACAAGACACTCAAAACCCCAGCTGATTTGGTGTCTAACAATCCAGAATGTATGTTTAGAGCCAGCATTTCTGCTCGGAAGCCTTTCTGATTCAGCTGAACTCTGTCCTCTCGTCCATGAGTCCCTACTCCCAACATACTTGTCTCTACCCATCCCCAGCGTCAGCAGGTCCATGACAGGTCTTTATTAAGCAGCGATCTTCACTTGGCAGCAAATGTGTAGAAAGATGCTCTCCTGGACTCTGAATCCCCAAAGGTCCTAAGAAGACCAAGCATGCCAAGTAGCATGTAGAGGAAGTGAAGAGGAAATGTTTGCTAATGTGATACAAGGTGCTTGCCCTCAGGGTCATCCCTAGACTTGTATTTTGGACAATTGGGAATGGGACAGACTCCCACACAGACATGATGTTAAATAACACTGATCAGCAAATGAGAATGTTGCTCCTTTTCAGTTTGCTTTCATGCCTTCTGATTATGAACAGGAGGGAAAAAAAATCCTCATTGTAGTAATGTCTTTAACACCTTTCTAATGCTGTCAGTCTCCTTATAAACAAAGGGAGAAGGCGTCAGACACAGAGCCATTGGACATACACCAACATCTAGCTAGAACTTAGTAATCTTGCTTCATTTATATCTGTGTGTGTCTACTATTTTGTAAAAGATTTTGTCCTTTAGAGCAATTTGTATTCACAGGAAAATGGAACAGAAAGTACAAGTTCTTATGTCCTCCCTATCTGTCCACCATCAGCATCTCCCACCACAGCAGAATGCTTGTTATAACTGATTAACCAACACTGACACATCATTATTGGCCAGAGTCCGTAGTTTGATCAGGGTTTACTCTTGGCCTTGTGCCCTCCACAGGTTTTGACAAATGTATAATGACTCATACCTGTCAGTATAATATCATATTCTGTATGGTTTCACCACCTAAAAATCTTCTGTGCTCCAATATCTATTCACCTCACTGCTTTGGCTTGAACTCCAGACAGTGGATTTTGGCCTTTTCCAGAATGTCATACATGTAAGGTCATGTCCTTGGAGCCAGACAGTGAACAGCCTGTCCCACTGACTTCTCCAATAAATGATATGCATTTCAGTTTCTCCTGTGTCACTGTGGGATTTTGGTTTGTTTTGGTTTTTGTGTGCCTTGATAGAACATTTCTCTTTAGCCCTGAGTAATATTAAATTGCATAGGAGACTCATAGTTTGTCTATTCTTTACCAAGTTTTTTGTTTATGGCAGTGACAGAAATATCCTTTAGAAGAAATTTATTGAAGTAAAAGTGTGAAATATTTAGAGACAAGTGTTGAGTTTGAAGAAGATAGATAGTAGTACAGGTTAGATATGTAAAAATACACATACACACACACACACACACACACACACACATATATATATATATAATTGAAGTTTAAGTAATATTGGCCTGAACAACACACCTTAAAATAGTTCAGAAACTTTTGTGGACACCAAAAAGTACATCAGAAAGGTGATAAAATGCAGAGTTCCAGGCCGTGGCCCTAGGGTTGTGTCCCGGAACCTGCATTTGGAGCCACTGGTTTTGGTAAATGCAAGGTAGGAGATTACTCCAGGGATACTGCACACTAGAAGACAGCCCAATATGGAGAAGAAACATATCTACCAGACTTAGATTTTCAGACAGACAAGGAATGGAGCGTGGGCACTGGGGGAGCAGAGGAGAGCTACTGGGGAGGACACAGGCTCATGTAACCAAGAAGGAAGTGACAAGTGTCACCCAGGCAGACACAGGAAAGGATGCTTCTTGTGTTTTTCTCTTTCCTGCCTCAGTGAGCTGAGAGCAACACGCTTTAGACTGGATGGCTTCCAGATGCAAGAGTCAAAACAACACCAATTGTGATGATGTGAAGGCAATGCTAACTGTGATTGAATTAGGACACCAAGGTTTAGGGTCTCTCTGCTACCTAGTTAATGTTGATTCTCCTAACACAACTGCACATTCCCATTTCTGAGTTATGTTCAGAAGGCAGTTGAGTTAACTCATACCAGAGACTTCCCCGGGGAAGTCCAAGGATCCCACTGCAGAACAACAAATGGTAAAATCTCCACTCCTCACAGTTCACCAAGTACCAGCATTGAAGCACTTCAGCTCAGAGTGACACATCACTTGCCTACAACTCACTAGCTATGTCAAACTGCAGCAAGGACGGGGATGCACTCTCCTGGGTCCGGCAAGGGACAGGAGATCAGGATGGGTGAGTTTTAGCAGCTCCCTCCTAGGATAGTTGTGTGAGTTGAACCACATAACACAGGGCGAGCACTGACCACACTGCCTGAGCCTCGGAAAGCAGTAGGTGCTCATGGTTCCTGTTGTTACCTGCTCCTTTGTAAAAGGAAGAGCCAGTGCTCAGGAACAACCACAGCTCCTCCAGCTCTGTGATCCTCATCTGTGCTCTGTCTGGGTGAGATGCAGTACCAGGGCCTGGTGGAAATCTGATTCCTCCTTCCACTTAAAGAATTCTCCCTAAAGGAATGAATGCCTGGGGATCTGAGTGCTAGAGACCAGATGTAGGGGAAAGAATTTGGAAAACAGGAAATAAAAACCCATGCATACAGAGAAACAATGGAAATAATCAAAAGTACTTTTGGAGAAGATTTTCATGGTGAAGAAGAACATGAGGCTTCCACGACTGATCTAATGCCAACAGGCTAAACCGTGGACTTTCACAACTAAGCTCTCAAATGTTAGTATCACTATATGGATGTGGGACCTTGTAGAGTCACTTGCACACCCAGAATCTCAGTTTTTTTCCACTACAGAGTAAGAATGAGAAGAGTATCTTGTCCCAGAGGTCACTGAATGACATCATACATGCAAAACTATTAGCACAATATGAAATGTAAGTATACAATAAAATCTGAAACATTAGTTCTTATCTCTATCTATCTATCTAGCTAGCTAGCTAGCTATCGTTTTGGTACTGGGCATTGGCCCCAAGGATTTTGCATTGAACTGAATCTCTACCTGGATTTTTGAAATCTTTTTAAATTTTTGAGGCTATGTTTACAAAATTTCCCAGACTGGGCCCAGGCTTGCCTTCCTCCTGCCTCAGCCTCCCAGAGTGCAGGTGTTAGAGGGATATGCCACCACGACCAGCTAACACTCACTCTTGATGTTACCTGAGCTTGCCACACTCTTTTGTCTTCCTCAAGCTGTCAATGAGAATTTCTGCCTTCATTTGTGGATGGCTTTGAGCTGCTGATCATAGGAGGACTTGGCTACACATATAGGGCATAGATGAGAGATACCCAACCAGTGCCCATGTACCCTGGAGGAGGAGGAAGGGTGTCAGCGCTAGGGAGGAGAGAGGAGTTAGTTGGAAGGGCTCAGGATAATGTGACCAGGAGGGAAGTGATGAGAGTCACCCAGAGCCCCTTGCATCTCTCTCTTTCCCTGCCTCCGTGACCTGAGAGCAGCAAGTTCCAGACAGAACGGCTGGAGGACGGAGAGTCAAAGCCATGGGGCTGTAATGCGAAGGAAATGCTGACTTTGGCCAGCACCTTTTGGGGTCTCACTGCTACTCAGATATGGGATGCTGAAGTGCGCTGCAACTATGGAAGCATGTCCTCACAGCTATGCAGACCTTTTTCTACAAGAGTAGGAGGGGCATGAGGACCAACAAAATCAAGAATCTCTTTCTGATGCTTCTAGTCAATAACTATGTGTTCAACCAACAGACACTCAGAGTGTAATTACAGTCATCTGAGGATTTGTGAAACTTTTGAACATTGAATAAGATCTTAAGTTGAAGGAAATTCAGAAAAATAACTGCCCAGCTCCGGAATGATGGAGAAGAATGGGGGAACTGTTTCAAATTGAAGAAGTCTATTGGACAACTAAATACAGTTGCTCTCTGGATTGGATTCTGAGCCAGATAAAGGATGTTAAAGAGACTATTGATAAATTTTTAAATAGGATTAGTTGGTAGGTAGTTAATTCAATAGTACATCACTTAATAGTTAGAGTTCTAGTCTTAGTTATTTTAGTTTAATGAAGATGTTAACATTTGGATGAAGGGTACCTGGAACTCTGTGCTATTTATGTGTATTTTAAAATACAAGCTTGAAATTATTTCCCAAAAAAGTTGAAAATTAATTTAAACAAGGGGCAGTTTCTTAGACTTAGAAAATTTGGGAATTCCTAGTATAAGGAAAAAGTATATATTTGGTGGTCAGAGAAACCTGATTAGAGTCCAAGCTTTGGCATTGACTAGCTCTCTGGCTTTGACAAAAAGCAGTTAATTTCTCTGAACTTCAGTATTTTCCATCTGAAAACAGAACTAATAAAAATACTTTATAAAACAGTTTTGAACATTTTAGTAGACAATGCAAAGCACAATGAATAAAAAAGTCTCTGGGGAAATGTTAGTTTCTTCCTGGTCTCCCCTGCTCTGTGCACAGTGGGGGTAAACATTTACCCAGGCGTTAGTACTGGGCACTACGTGCTTTGGGATTGATAAAGTAACATTTGAGCAATGCACAGAGTCCCACAGACAGGAAGTGTTCCCGATATGGGATCATAATGATGTAAACAGAGTTAGTAATCATCTGCATAAATAGCACTGGCCCCTGTGTGGTGCTCTTTTTAACCCGGCACCCCTGAAGGAAAACTTTGGCACACAGAGTAGGTGTGGATTGTATATTTTGATTCATCCTGTGGCGTTTCCTCCAGGAGCCACAAATTTAAGCTTCCTGGAGCAACGTGCTACTTTAAGAAGGACAAGCTTGCCAGCAGCGAGGCTCTCGGTTCTCCAATGTGTTTAGAAAACAACTGCCAAAGCAGGCAGCTGCAGGTGAGTGTGAGCAGGGTGAGCTGGAGTGCGGAGGCGTCACTCTCATTGTGTCTGTGCTGAGAGAGTGCATGAGTGAGAGGTACAAGGGAGATGTATGTCTGGGGATAAAATACAGCGTTTCTCAGAGAAGGAAGAGATGCAAGGAGGCAGGCCCACTTGGTACCCCTGCCTTTCCTGTTTCTCTGTTCTAAATAGAGTCCAAGTGCTGGTCTTTGCAGTTAACACTAACTGCTTCTGGCTCTAAAGGAGTGGATTTTATGATTTCAGAGGTTTTTCACTCTTGCCACAAAGTAAACACATGAGAGGTTCATTATGATTTAAACTAATTTTCATCCTTCCTGTGAATACAGTTCAAGTCCAGGAGTATTTGCGTGGCATGATGCTTGGAATTTGCTTCCAAGTGCCTGTCAGTGAAACAAGACAGACCATGTGTGTAATGCCGAAGCTGATGAGTACAGGATGTGTGTACTTTTGCCATTTTCATATGTTTGGAGTTCTTAATAATAAAAAGGATGGCCTGTAAGTCCAGAAGCCTCCTGATTCTCTAACACGTGGGTCAGTAGTTCCTATTTCTGTGATTGGGAGGAGAAGGCAGAATCCAGACTGGTGAGGTTATGGTGTCCTGTTATCTGCCTGGCAGAGACCACTGACTCCATCTGCAATGTACAGGAAGAAGAAAGTCTTCCTCTTCTTTTCCTGCCTAAGAACTATGCATCCGTTCACTTCCTAGTACATTAATGTATTTTTGTAAAGTGTAGAATGTTTACAGCATTCAAGAGATCAGGGAAGAACTGACAGAAATAGAGTGAGCTTATGGTTAATTTCAATTTCTAGTAAATTTAGGCCCAACCCAACAACTTTTACTCCAATATTTTATTGAAAATCTTTACAAAATTGGAGTGTACTCTGCAGCACACTTGGACATTGCCCAAAATTTCTTTTACACTGAAAGTCTGTCTTTTAAAGTTAGGTTTTGTGGTTAGAAAGTCACAGGAGATGGAGTCGTGGCTTCACTGACCATAAGACATCTTGTAGAAGCTGATGGCTGGATTTTATTTAAACTGTGATGTCACCTTGTTTTATCTTTCTTCCATATGAGTAAAATTTCTACTTCTTTCATTCAGAAAATATTTACTGAGCAGCTGCTGTGTGTCAGAACCATGTGGGGGTTCTGGATGCTATGGTGAACAAATCACGCCTCCTGTGCTTATGGAGATTTATTTGCCAATCATGTGATTGCAAGTAGAGCAACTAAGAGACAGCATGGTCCTGACTAAGGAGTGTCCAATGATAAGGGAGAACAGGCTGGAGAATCAGGGATGGCTTCTCATTGCAGGAGATACAGCTACAGCGGCCCTCAGGGTGGCTGAGATGAAAGAGTAGAATACAGGAGGAGCAGGAGGAACCTCTCCAGAAACACAGAGAGGAAAGGAGCACGACTCTAGGAAGAATACACTGGGGCACTTAACCATGTAAGCTCCTATTCATCTTCTTCTTTGACACATGGGCCTACGGTGTTGCCGCTGCCTCTCTGGCACATTAGCTATAGAGGCTGTGAGTATCATTCATCTTGGTAGCTTTCTCTGTGGAAGAAGGCAGAGAGGTCTCTCCATTTGGGGTAACCACTGTGCTAACAACTACCTGCTGTGCAGGAGTGAAGAAGACTGAGGACTGTAAATGTGCCACAGACTTCCAGGGCTTTTGATAAACAGTACCTACCTCATTGAGGACCTGAGCACACTCCCTCCCCTCCAGCCAGGGCTCTTATCTACAGGCCATTTTCTGTACAGAGGGTGAAAAGAAAATGTCAAACAAGTGGCCTCTGACCTGCTCTACTTATCATATCCATGGGGATCTGATAGACACATAATCAAAGTATTATGAGTTTTTCTCCTTTGAATACTACTACCGTGCATGCTAAAATATGTTACCAAGTTTTATTCCTTTTGGAATAACACACTTTGAGAATGAGGCCTCCCTTAATTTTTGAGATAAGAGAATCAGGGTCCAGAGAGGGTGAATAATGCGTGTGTGTCACTGTTACACACATGCTGGCCTACTCAAGGTAGTACAGTCATGAACAAACAGATGAAGCCTCTGCTGTCATGGAGCTTACAGTCTAGAGGGGAAGCCCAGCAGGACAGTGCATCCTCAGACCTCAGTGGCAGTGCAAATAGCATTATGCTGGCCTTGGCTACCAGCCTAACTGCTCCAACTTCTTGGGCTTCTGTTGTAGCCTTTCCTATCCCTCTGCTCATTGATAGGTCTTCATCTCTCAGATAATATTTATAATTTCTTGACCAAATTACAAGTCCATTGAAGTTCTGCTTCAAACATTCAAGGGTACCCTTTCCCTTTCATTTGATGATGTCTGGCACACAGTGTATCCACAATGGTAATAATACCTCATCTTTATCATTGTCCCTCTACAAACTTGATAACCTCTGAGTAAGCAACTATGAGTTAAGTGTGAAAGGCAGAATACAGCTAGAGGGTCTTCCAAGAGAGTAATATGAAATAGAAGTTGTCATCGTTCACCCCCAGGTGGAAGAGAGGTCTATTCAGAAGAGCCAAGTAACTTGCTTATTGGTTGTAGAGGTTGGGTTTGAGTTCAGGGCTCTGGCACCAAGTCTGATGCTTTTTCTATTATTTAGTTAAAGATAATTACATTTAGCAGCTACTCTGCAAAACCTACATGGCATGTGTCAAGTATGTTGCTAGTGCTAGACCAACAGGTTCCTTCTCTCGGTGTCTTAGTATCACCAGAGAAGTAAGTGTGTGGGCAATAATTGTCATAATGATTATGATGGAAAGATATCCTTGTTGCTGCATGGGCAGAAAGGAGGAAGGGCTTGGTTCTGCTTGAGAGGCTCAGGGGACGGCACCTACACAGACAGAAGAGCAACCTCCAGGTAGTGGTAGGAAAGGGGCAGGAGCTCATCAGAGGAGTGAAGGAAGCCTGCTGACTTACAAAGATGAGGAGGTGTGGCATGGCGGCCTGGTGCAGAATATGAGTGTAGAACACACGAAGAGTACCAGGAGATAGCCGGGCAAGGACTAGAGGCCCTGAGTATTCCCATTTTGCTACCTTCCTCAAGTTATCCCTTGCAAAAAAGAGGAGGAGGAAAACATCTGGCCCACTTTCTACCATAGTGGCCTCACATAGTAAGGGGTACCTCACCCTCTTGCTTTTCACTGTCATGAAAAATATGTTGAAAGTCCTCAGCTCAGGGACAAGCAAGGACAGCTGGGATTTGGACCTGATGTCCTAGTTCAGCCTTCAGTCTTATCACTCTGTTTTCTAGCAGATATTCTGGCCAAGCCCTGCTGTCTGCCTTGTCCTGAACACGCCCCAGGCTTCTCTGCCTTTTGATTGCTATTCAAAGGTTTGCTTCCTCAGGGACTCACTTCCCTTCTTCTACCAACCCAAACCCCAAACTCCTCCCAGTTCAACCTCACCATCACTTTGATGAGGCCTCCCTCCCACACTTCAGCTTTTCTGAAGTGTATTTACTTGCCAACCCCTCATCATTTGTATTTCCATTTCCCTCTCTCCATAGAGGATGGCTCATGGATACTTGTCTCAAATTACCAGATCACCTTCCTATTGCCAACAGTGCCTAACCATTATTGGGCCTCAAAAAATAGGGGGGGGGGGATGGGGAGTTAGCTCAGTGTTTCCAGCACCTGTCTTGCAAGCGCAAGGACCCGGGTTCAATTCCCCAGTAACCACATACCATACTGGGCGTGGAGAATCATGCCCAGCAGCAACCAATACCACATACCACAGTGCCGGGCGTGGTGGCTCACGCCTGTAATCCCAGCACTCGGGAGGCAGAGGCAGGAGGATTGCTGTGATGTGAGTTGGAGGCTGAGCTCGGGGCCAGCCTGAACCACAAAGCGAAACCCTGTCTCAAAAAAAAAGGTAAAACAATTAGCATAATCTGGGCCAGTTAGACATGTGATACTTTCATAGGTCCACTCAACATAACATTTCCCCCCTCTAAAAAGTGTTTCCCCTTTATTGCTAAGTTGGGGGAGTGAGAGCTAGGAACCATGGGAGTTTTTGCCCTCTTTGTAGCTACAACATCACCCTCCTTGTCACTCCTTCAGCATACTGAGGGTCTGCAGTGAGATTACTACTGCTTCCTACAATCAAAATCCATCTGAGTGATCATTCAAGTCCCTACCCTCCAGGAGCTTACTTTCCTACTGACAGACCAAAGCAGAGGTCTTCAACAAAACAGCTGATTAATTGTATCCCAGGGTACCAAATCCCAAAGACAGAAAATGACTGAGGGACTGTTACAGACTGCTAGAGGCCAAGGATAAATAACAGTGAAAGACACTGTGGGATTCTTCAACAAAGTCCAGAGTGCCAGTAGAAAACCCGGGCACTCTGATTGGTACCATCAGTTTGTGTCATGATTTCTTTGCACAGTGTGAATCACTCTGTTAATATGTGGAGACACTCAATGAGGGATATATGGGAACTGCACTATTTTTACAACTTTATTATAAATCTAGAAACAGGTTTTTTTTTTTAAAGAAAAAAAAGAAACTTGGGCATAGCCCTCAATCTCTGTTTATTTCATGTTTTCCCATCAAGGGAATTTTTCAATCAACATGTTCTTCTGTGACATTTACTTCCCAGATGTCTTTTCTACTCATCCTCGTCTCTGTTTCTAAACTGCCACTTCTCGGTCTTAACCACCCTCACTCAGCTCTCTCCTGATTACCAACCTTTGATTTTGAATCTTGCTTTCCCTTCATTTTTGTTTTCTCCTTTTCTGTTTTCTATAGAACTCTACTGTGTTGACCATTCTTCCCTTAAAATTCTATGGATTCCCTTCTTGGGCCCCATGCCCAAATCTTTGTTTTACAAAGTAACCCTTAAGGCAGCCTCTGCCTACTCCTCCAACTTATTTACTAGCTAATTCACTTAACATCTTTCATCTACCCTCCTAGAGATACTGTATCATTTCTTTCTGGAGCCAATTTCTTTTCCCTCTGTGATGGGCCCTATTTCTTGTGCGTGATGGCTCTCTCTGCTCCTTACACAAGCCTTTTAGTGATCACCTGGTTAACTTCTCCCGTGCTTCAGAAATCCCTGGCCCTGTATATGGGTTGGGTCCTCCTATGAGGCTCTGAAGATACACACATTTGTTCAGCTAACCACGGCCCTCACCCACTGCATGCCACCACTTCTGTGTTGCTCTCCAGACCTGAATTCCCGTGAGGGCAGATTCCTTCACATTGGAATTGTTGCTTCCCAGCACCTTACATGGAGCATGGGATGCCAGGGTCAAGAAAAAATAATTCAAATGTTACATCATATAGTAATGACAACCATTCCACATGCCCAGGACTGAGAAATAGCCCATGATGTCGGATTTACAGTACTAAAACAGGGACAGTCCTGAACAAACCTGCACCACTGATCACCTTAGAAGAATGTTCCAACTAACTGCATGCAGGCTGTTAAACCCAAGAGCCGAAACCTCAGTATCAAGGGCCTGCTTGCCCAGTCAGGAAGCTCTTGATGACTGGCTGGTGGGTGCCTTTTTTCACATTCCAGGGCATGGTAGCCTCCTGTTTCATTTTACACAGGGCACGCAAGAGATGCTCAACAGTTAGGCCTTCAGCAGAACTGCTCAGACTTCTACATGCATGTGAGTCACTGGGTCCTTGTCGAATGGTAGATTCGGAGTCTGCAGGTGTTGAATAGAGCCTGAGATGCTGTATCTCTCCCGGTATTGAGACCAATGTGGATACTTCTGGTCCACAGACCACATTTTATGTAGCAAAGAGGTTGACTGTTGTCATCTTCAGATATTAGAAGTATCTGGGGGGATTTTATAATGCCAGCCATGAAACCAGATCAGTTAAGCCAACCTCTCTCTGTGTGCGACCAGGCATGAGCATTTCTACCTTCCCTTGAGGATTTCCAATGCACACAGGGCTGCAAATCCCAGGGAAGGGAAAGAAAGAAAAATATCACTTGGTGATAAAGTCTGATTGATTTGTCCAGATGGGCTAAGCTGTGCTGTCAAGAGATTTATTGGAAGTAAAATCAGAAATCAAAAAGAAGAAGCTTATTTTGGAAAGCCTAGAGGCAAGATTCTTTACACAATCAGAACATAATGGCTTGTGTTCTTTGGACATTTAGCAAGAACTCAACATTTCCTGAGCTCTTGGGGCCATTGGAGCTCAATATGCAATCTTGGGGAAAAGAGGAGCCTACACTTTGACAGTACTGGTGGATAAGAGCAGAGACCTTCTGATAATAGAACCTGTAGGTCTCCCAGACCCAGGCTACCACAGTGGCCCTTGGACTATTTAACATATCCTTCATTTCCTTGCTTGCTCCTGCTTACCCGCAGCTGTTCCAGACATTTCCCATTCACTTCAAGTTGTCAAGCTGATGACCTCCCTCCCCACCCCATTTTCCTGAGAAAATCGGAGTCAGTGACTTGTCATCACTCCCTCTTCACCTCTGCAAATGTCTACCCGTATCTAGGTTATCCTCTCTCTTTATTTGAAAAGAAGAAGCCCTGCAGCTCCTTCCCAACGTGACCCCACTCTGGTGCTCTCCTTCCACCTCACCCCTGCTTCTTCCCTCTCCAAGCAGACTTGTCTTCATTCATTACCCCTTACAGCCACATTCATCCCTTGTGGGCATCTTCAATCCCTCTCTCTCCGTGACTCTTTCTCCTCTACCATGGGTGTGTTCAGGTCAGGAACACTTCTCTCTCTTTCATCCTCTCTTACCCACTCCTCTTGCCCCATTTGGTCTCTCCCCCCAACACTAGCGGGAATGTTCTTTGAGAGGTCCTTGGGGATCTAATTGTAAAAATAAGTGGCTTTTTAAAAGAAGTCCTTCCCTCCTCACTACCTGTGCACATAGGCACTTCTGATGTCTTCCATCTTGATGCCATGCTTTACTCTCGGTTCTCTCCTTCTTAGTGTCCACGTGGTGTGGTGTAGAGGATGAGGTGCACTCCCCTACCCTGCTTCTCTGCAAACTTTGAGCCAGTCTCCACATGGGATGATGAAATCGTTTGTATGACTGAATTGCAATCAGAATCTTTCTCCTCTGTCCCCAACCTACCATGTAACAGACTAGAATAAGACAGGATTTTTTAAAAAATCAATACTATTTTACATATAGGAAGGGTCAGTAGTGTCAGTAGGGTCACCGCACAACATTTCAATGACAGATCTCCTACCACAATGGCCCCATAAGCTGGTAGCACCTAGTGACATGACAGCCATTTTAGTTTGTGTAAAAGTGCAGTGTTGTTTGCACACTGATGAAATTGCCTAATGACACTTTCTCAGGATGTATCCTTGTAATTAAGTGCTGCATGACTATTTTGTTAAATCTGTGCTTTAGGTGTAGATTAGTTATAAAGTTGGGATAAACGTTTCTGCTGTAGTTTGTTTCTATACCACCAAGCCGGAAGTAGAAACAACACAGACCCCTTCATGAGCACAGGACTTGCAAGGTCAAAGGAAGATTATCTGCAGAAAACTGAACCCACACCTGTGCTTCCATCTTTGAATGCTCTGTGATTCATTCCCCCTGAGCTTACTCTATCAGTCTCGAGGCCCTACTCCACGGCTCCAGCATTTCTCTAGCATTTCTTCTTGTTGCTATTGCTGCTAGAGACATAACCAATCAATCCAGATAGTGTCCCGAGCAGCTCTTTTGCCCACTAGCTTCTCAAAGTCTTCCAAGCCTATTAGAATCCTGAACTGTCCTTTACTAGTGGTTGCACAACCTCAGAAGCACTGTGGGACATTTTTAAGCTTCAATGGCCTTAGCTACAAAGTGAAATATTAAGTATTTTTTCTCATATGGCCATTCTCAGACTGTACAGAGATTCAGAGAGAATTAATATCATATATAATGTAAAGCTGGATAAGGACCCATCAAGAGGCTGACATGAGTTAGGAGCTCAGAAGTCAGCCCCAGCCTCACCTTTCATCAATCACTGTGTGTTTGTCTCCCCACTTCCAAATCCATAGGTGGAAATCTAACCTCTGCTGGGATGGTGTTAGAATTAGGATGTGGGATTTTTTTTTTTTTTTTTTTTTGAGACAGGGTCTCGCTTTGTAGTTTAGGCTGGTCCTGAACTCAGCCTCGAATTCAGCAATCCCCCTGCCTCTGCCTCCCGAGTGCTGGGATTATAGGCATGAGCCATCATGCCAGCACTGTGGTATGTGGTTCTGATTGCTGGTGGGCATGAGTCACCATGCCTGGCTTTGTTGTATGTGGTTACTGAGGATGGAACCCGGGCCCTTGGGCTTGCAAGGCAGGCACCAGAACCACTGAGCTAAATCCCTGGCCCTAGGATGTGGGGCTTTTAAGAACTAACTAGATTTGCATGAGGCCATAGGATGGAGTCCTTATGATGAGATAGAGTATTTCTAAGAGCATTCTCCATGTGAAGACACAGTCCGAAGGCAGCCTCCTACCAGTCAGGCAGAGGCCTCATCAGAACCCAATCACACTGTGCTCTGATCTCAGGGTTCTCAGCCTGTAGAACTGCAAGAATGCAGTCTGTTGTTTAATCCACCTGGTTATTTTGCTACAACAGCTCAAATTAAGGTAGATACTTTGCTAGTAAACTTTTTGTGGCACCCTATTGTCTACTGAATAAAATGGCTGGCCCCTGGCCTAATCTTTTAAGGGTCCCTCAAGTTGGCCACAGCCTTCCATTTAAGCCTTCGCTTTGCACTGATTTGGGTCATTAAGGGCAATGGATCAACTGATCAGTCCTCTGACAGACTTGAGTGTCCCTGCCCATGTGTTTTTTCTCCAGCCAATTCTCTCCATCTGCCCTGTCTGTTGCCAACAGTTGTCACTATGGTCCTGTGCTGCAAGAGGTGATCACAAGAGCTCACCTACCAGCTGAGGTTCCATCTCAGGCCTGGGAGCAGCCTGAGGTAAAACAGGGACACAGCAGGTATTGTGAGTAGGAAGTAAATGGCTACATGCAGAAGTCAGTTTCCTGGGGCCCAGGGAAGAGAGGAGGGCAATGTGTGGCCTTGCTGCAGGCCTGGGGGAAATGGGACCACAGTCCACCTAAGCTTTCTTGGAGGGCTGGGCTCCTCCACTATAACTCAAGTTCACTCATTCTCCTGGCTGGAACAAACTCTACCAGCTCTTTAATAACTACCCTACTCCCACATCTGTATGTAGACTTATACCCTCTTCCTGGACACTCCTAGAGTTCTTCTTGCCAGTCCCAGGTACTCCCAGCAACCTGGCCAGTCCCTTTGTATGTCTGTCCTATTCCCAGCCCACCCACCAGCGGGCTGGGTACTAAACAGAGCACAGTTTTCTACCAGAGAAGGTCTTTTCTCCTCTTGGGAAACAGAAACATTTTAACTGAGTGCCTTCTCTCATACCAGATGGGTGTCCTTATGGGCACCATCATGCCTCAGAAAACTGAGCCTTGTCTTTCTCTTCCTCTTAGTGGAGGAAAGAACATAAACTTGTGGATGGTTGTGAGGGTCAACTACAATTATCAACTGGGGAGATCAGGAGTTCTTGGTGTTCTAAAGCCAGAAGTTCATGTGGGGGATGCTGGGCAAAGATGCATTTTTGTTCAGTCTGGTCTTGGTATGAAAAATAAAAGAAAAAATCGAATTCAGGAATTTTCACATGCACACACACACACACTCACACTCACACTACAGGTCTGACTCATCCTACAAACTCAGAAGACTGAGAATCAGGGTGCTTCTTCTTCCTATAAGACAGTTTTGTGCTGTGGCTGAGCAGATACTACCCCTCAGAATGGATAGTTTGTCTCAGTTATCCCCAAGCCCCTTATCTGACTGTACTTGAGGCCAATTCTTAATACTACAGAGAGTCCCATTCTGTATTGGTTTGGTGAACAGATGCTGTCTGGGGCTCCACCATGCTGGCCACTGTAGCTTCTCTCTGGGAACCCTCCCATTAACCAAATGGTTAATGCCCAACACAGCAGATGGCCAGGGGATTGGTGTCCATATGGGTCTAGTTGGTAAACTCTATGACTAACACCCCAAGTAGATGGACAGTATTCATAGCTGGAACTTCAGCACTGAGAACAGGGTCTGGAACACAGTAGGGTGACTGTTGGCTATTGACCCAGCCCCGCCTGTCCCCTCACAGTGCCCACAATGCCAACTTCCTGTCTTTTGTCCTTCCCCTCATTTGACACTAACAGGACATGGCCCATCCTTCATAGCCCTCTAGCCCTGGGCTCTAGCCACACCAGCCATGAGGTGAGGGAGAGTGTGATCCTCAGCAGCAAACTGCCTTTTCCCAAAGCTGGAAGAGACAGGGATACAGATGGTGCCTTCTGTCATGTGAGCAGCCAGAGTAGACTGTGGGTGTCCTCAAGCCATGCTATTTCTCAGACAATGGAGACAAGTAGAAGAGCCAGCTCACTCAGGAAGCAGGCAGACAGGAGAAGCTGTGACCGTGATTCTGCTGTCATTTCTCTGCCTGCCTCCTCTCCTGTGTGGGTCTAGTGACTCCCTCCCTTGGGCCCCTCCTTAACCCTCTGTTTGCATAACACTGAGCAGACTGGGCTAATGGAGCATCCCAGTTCCTGTGTTGCCAGTTCCCATTTTCTGAGGTTCCCACATTACTTTTTCATATATTTCCTCTTCCAGCAGGATTTTCTCTGTCGAAAGTATTTCTGGGTCTCTCTCCCACCCTACTCCTCTTCCTTTCTGTTTCTATCTTATAGCCAAAAGCTCCTCTTCAGGAGAAGGGCTCACTTCCTTTCCATTCTTTTCCCTGAGGGTCTCGAAGAACAGAAAGTGTTCATTCTGTCCTGAACACTGAGCAGAGGGACAGCCCGGGGAGTGGGGAGACAAGAGTGCTAGGTCTGTTACAGGGAGCAGCAATGTGGGGCTACTTACAAAAAAAGGACAGTGGCAGGATTAGTTGAAATTGTAGTCTCACTGGGTTTGGGGGAGGGGATTCCCTGTGTTTGCACTGAGACCCAAATCTGGAACCTGTTGTCTCTTCCCGGTCCTCCACTGAGGACTCTAGGATTATGCTGTCACAAAAAGCTGTGGAGGGTGGTGGATTCTGGTTCTAACTGAACTGCCACCCTCTGAAGTCACCTAGGGGTTTATATTCACTTGCCATCCTAGACTAAACAATTTCCAGGTGGGAACACTTTCCCCAGCCCCCTGGAAAGTGTCTCCCTTTGGCCAAGAAATCTAAACCATTAGCTCAAGATGCCTAACAAATACTTGGCAGTCTCTGCAGTTCCACCCTCACCAGTACTGGCTTCCTTTGTTGGGGGAGAAGGGTACACTGGGAGAAAAAGCAGGCTTCATCCCCCAGGCAACTCTGAGGAGAAGGGTGGGGATGCTGGGGAGCGCCCAGCAGGGAGTGAGACAGCTACTGCTTGATTTAAGAAGTTGTTTTCCAGTCACCCCAGCAGGAGTCCCAGGAAGATGAGGATATTAAGTGCATAACTCCCCGGAGGCTCAGTGCTACCCTATTGCCCTGGCTGAGTCCCGGCTCATAATGGGATCTCCTGGAGGGTCTCTCTGGGATCCCTGGTGATACCAGCCTCTTACACTTGAGAGACCCAATAAGACCCAAACCCTCCTCTGTGCTGGCCCCATAGTGGGCAAATGAATGAGTGAAAAACAAATGGATGAATAACCAGGAGGGCAGATGAGAATCTGAAAAGAATTATAAAACCGCCGTACTCTCCATGTTAATACCACTTTCTTGTTGAAGAAAACACTTCCACTTCTTGGCTGAACAGCCAGGAGAGAAATGCATGTTGTACAAGAGGAGGGGGAAGGAGGAGAGAATGAATGGATTTTGTGTTTTGACATATTTACTAAGAATTGTGGAAACTGCTTAGTATCTGCTAATTAGAGTCAGAGCAACCTGAATTCCCTGTGAAGTGCAAATGCCAAGGGAGCTGGAGCCTGAAGGGGGGTGGATTTTTCAGAGGGAACTGGAAAGCTTTTTTTCCATAAAGATGAGAACCTAAGGGCAGGGCTGAGACATGCAGGGTCACTAACCTTAGATTTCTTAGTGTGATTCCCTCTGTTTGAAGTCAAGTACTTACCAGAATGACAGAAGCATCAGGAAGATGGCATCTATACTGTCAACTAGAGCTTAGGAATTGAGTTCCAGTACTGAAGTCAAAGGACCAGCCCGGGCTACTCTTTGAGTTCTTTCTCTGGGCTACACCCAACTCTCATTTCTCCGAGACAGTTCACTCTGGTTTTCTTCTGTCCACCAAGAGGACAGCCAAGTAGGGAGGAGTGCGGGCCCTGTATTTAAATGGCAGAGTTCCCTCCAGCTTTCCCAATTTGCATGCTGTGTCTTTCAGGATTGTTTCTGGGCTGGGAAGTGATAACAGTACTTCTATTATGAAAGACTGAGACAGAGGATCACAAGTTTGAGCCCAGCCTGGGTAACTTGGTGAGACTCAGTCTCAAAAAAGTAAAAAAAAAAAAAAAAAAGCCAAGGATGTAGCTCAGGGCAAAGGCTTTTTGTTCAACCTCTTGTACAGGTATCACAAAAATAAAACAAAACAAAAAGCCCAAACAAAACAGTACTTCATAGGGTACTAGGGAGGACTAAATGAGATGACCCCCCTAAAGACCTTGACACTCGGTAAAGCCTCAGTGAATGGAAGCTGCCATTTTCAAAGATTTTGCAGTCCAAGAGTCATGAGAACTGCCACTCAGTTGATACTTAGCTGTATAACATTCTGAAAGAGGATAAGTTCAGGAAAGCACATTGTGCTGGGCAGTTTAAGGAGGCTTTTAATGTAGGACCTAGTCACAAAGGTGCTGGTGGGGCTGAACCGGCAAGCAGGAGAGGCTAAGACACAACAGAGTTATAGGACAGAAAGAAGTCACCATTCTGTGCTCGAAGGGCACAAGGAAGAGCTGAGTTATTACAGCCTGGAATCCAGACTTTCAGGTGAAGGCCCTTCCTCAGGAGGGACTGTAGGAGTTGAGTGGGAGGAGCCAAAAGGATAAGCAGCCACTATGGAAGCTGCTGCCTGAAGCTTGGAAGAGCGAACGTGATTACCCCTAATTCCCACACATCCACTTGACAATGGCACGGAGGAAGTTCAGATGTCAAGAGTCAATGCCCTGCTACATAATATAAAGAACTCAAGGCAGGAGTGACTTGGCAGATTTCCTACTCTACTTGCAGGTACTAAACTTAAGAACAGTAAGAAAGGAAGCTAATGCCCCATATAACTATTGGGAGAACTAGAGACAGACATTCAAAGTCTAAAGCGTCGTGTCTCATACTACAGGAACTTCCAGCTTGTGAGGGTTCTGCTCTCAATGTGCAACCCCACAGGGACCATTTCAGAAAGTCTTTCCCAACCTCTCTGATCTGACCCCTTTTTCTTATAGTTTTATTTATTAGAGTGTTTGTGACATTGCAGTGTCATTTTGAATCCAATTGAAACTTCTAGTAGAACACAGGCTCCTAGGAGTCTCTTCTTCTTCTTCTTCTTCTTCTTCTTCTTCTTCTTCTTCTTCTTCTTCTTCTTCTTCTTCTTCTTCTTCTTCTTCTCCTTCTTCTTCTTCTTCTTGTTCTTCTTGGTATCCCTTGCTCCTTGAAGTTCTTCCACAAAATAATTATTGGACACAAACCCTGCATCTCAATAGACTTCACATAACCATTCAAAAACAATCTCTAATAAGCTGGGGATTTGGCTCAGTAGTTCCAGCGCCTGCCTTGCAAGCTCAAGAGCCTGGGTTCAATCCACAGTAACCCCATACAACAATATTGGACCACGCCTGTAATCTACAAAGCGAGACCCTGTCTCAAAAAACAAAACAAAAGTCTCCAGGCAGTGCTGGAGTTGTGGAATACAGATTCCTAGAAGTGAGTTGTCAGTAGCATTTCAAAGGAGAACAGGGAAAGAGCAGGAAAGCTGAAATTCAAAAGCTGGGAGGAGGCAGAGGGGCTTAGTCAAGGTCATATTCATAGTGAGAATATCAAGTTTCCATGAGAGTAGGTATGTGAAAACTTTTTTTTTTAAATTTATAAAAACAATATATATTTGGTATGGAAATTTTAGAAAACTTAGATATATAAAAAGCAGAAAATAAAAATCATCTATCATGCCAGTACCTAAAATAACAGTAAATATTTTAGGGTTTATTCACTTAGTCATACACATATGGCGTTTTTTTCCCTTACTACAGAAGTGTCAGTTGGGTTTTTTTTTTTTAACTTGACAATACTATTTGAACAACTTCCCAAAACATTAAATATTCTTTCACAGAACAAATTCTAAAGCTTCATAATAACCCATTATATACTTTCATTTGATTTATTTAACTAACCCCTTTTTATTGGAATATTAACTTATCTTTAGTATTTTATTGTATTAGACAATTCAATTAAGAAATCCTTGTGGCCTGATCTTTTTGCACATTGTCATTATTTCTTTAGAGTAATTCTCTAGAAATGGAATTGCTGGTCAATGAACATACACATTTTTACAGCTTCTGGCAAAGACAGCCAAATTGCTTTCCAGAAAGCTTTTTCTTTTTCTTTTAAAATCTATTTACATTATCTATTTGCTATCAAGGAAACGGTTCTGAGAAAACTTACCAACACTGAATTGATCTAAAGTCATTTTGCCAAAAATTGATTCACCGAATGTCCTATTCATAAAGTACCCAAGTAAGAAGATAGATAATAGATAAATAGTAGATACAGTAAGCCAAAGCCAATTCATTAAATAACCAATTAACAAAATAAATAATTCAATGAATATACTGAAAAGCATAGTTATAAAGCTATCTCTCCTGGGTTTTTGGAAATTACCAAAGTTGAAGGGGACTGATTTTCATTTTGTGATTATGGAAACAATTTAAGGACTGCTTAGTTTGTTGCAAAAATGGGGATCTGTGCTTGAACATCACTGATATTCAAACAGTGTATTTCCTGATAGAACAAGAATGATGTTGTTTTAAATGGGGATATTTCAGTGTTAACTGATTTCTTAATTGCTTTTATATCACTCCCTGATGCCATATTTATAAGTTTTATTAATCTTCAAATAATTTTGCGGTATTTCCTCTGCTTCTAGTAGTTAGTAAACAAAGTGTAATGTGATATGGATACTACTGTCACTTCTTAGTTCTGCTCCTACCTTCCCAGATGGCCAGCATTTTCAGGGTTCAGAGCCAATCTGCTTTTCATCTGTCCTTGGTCATTTCTCCTTGGTGATTGATGGCCATCAGACTGAAGGCCTCTTGGTGCTGCTGTTCACTGCAGTGATCACTTCTGGATTCTCAGGTTCCTTTCCTGCCACTTTGAAGAGTTTAATCTTTCAATAAATTGTTCCTGAGTCCTCATATCCAATTATTCCCTGTTAGAGACCAAAAACATCGGGATTTCATACGAGACGGAACTGTTTTTTCCGATCTCTTTAGTATGGGATGTCATTTCATGCTTTCAATCATATGCATTTGTAACACTCACTTGCTAATTCCTCAAATTGCATATGAGCCTTAGTGCATTTTTTACTTCAGATTTCTCCTGTGTTTTGGACATTCTTACTTGCCATTTCTTATTTTTCTGATCTTCAGTCATTTCAAGCATTCTTTCAACTTCTCTTAGTTTTAATTTTGAACTTCTGGAATTAAGTTGATGTGACTGATTCTGCCTTTTTTTTTTTTTTTTTTTTTTTTAATACCGGGATCAAACTCAAGACTTTGTATTTGCAAGATAGGTTCCATAACACTAAGACTTCTCAGAAATGACTTCTAAAATAGTGATTGCAGGCATCTTTGTCTTCTTTGTGATTCCAGGATGAACTCTTTCACTATTTCTTGAGTATAATTTTCAGTTTAGGATTTTGAAGACAATCTTTAAGACTTAGATATTCCTTTTTAGTCCTAGTTTACAAAGAAATTTACATAATGAATGAGTATTAAATTATTAAATCTTTTTTCATCTATTAAGATGGTTTTACAACTTTTCTTCTTTATGTAGTTTCAACAAGAACTACATTGATTGGTTTCCATCTACTAAACAATTTTTACATTTATATACAAACTTGTTTTGTGTGTCATAGGTTCAGTGAACTGATGTTGTGTTTAGGATATTGTGCCAGATCATTAGAGGAGATCAGCTAGAAATTGTTTTTTAACGTCTGTCAGGTATTGATGTCAAGATTATACTAGCTTCACAGAATATAGTATTCATTTTCAGTTTGCATAATATTAACATTATCTACCTATTCAATATTTGGAATAATTCAGTGAAGTCAAATAGGATGAGAACTTTCTGTGTACGAGATTTTTAATTATCGATTTAATATTTAGTAGATGTAGAAATATTTCGATTTTTAATTTTTTTATGTTGGTTTTATAAGCTGTACTTTTCTGAAATTTGTCCATTTGACCTAAATTTTCTAAAATTCTTTGCATAAGAATTTAGAAAGTTGTTTTATTTTTCTCTTGTTGCTGAGGCAAAATACCAGACACCTAGGTTTGAAAGGGGAAAGGTTTATTTAACTCACAGTTTATAGAGGTTTCAGTCCGTGATCAGCTGGCTTCAAGGCAAAGTGGCCATGGCACTGGGTAATAATTCATGGTGGAGAGAAGACAGTAATAGTATGCAAGCAAGGGAACTTAACATCTTTCTGCCCCATTTATCTTATGTAGAATACTTAGGGCAAGTAGCACTCACACCCTTAATCTTAGTGCCCTCGAGCATAGCACTGCGCCATGTGTCAACTCCAGAAAAAGCCCCTGCTATGACCCCATGAGGCTGTGGGAAGACACCTACAATTAACTTTATTATATGGGAGATGTGTGGTGGACTTAATTTTTTATGTAGGTAATATGTGCTTTTCACTTTTTCTTTTGATGAGTGTTCTTAGAATTTAACCTTTTGATATTTATTAGTCTCTTCAAAAATCCACGTTTTGGTTTTAGAGATTTTCTCTAATGTGCATTTGTTTTCTGTTCCATTAACTTCCAAAATTATTTTATGATTCCTTTCCCTCTACTAACTTTGGGTTTAATTGCTATTCTTCTAAATGATTCATATGACTACTTAGATCTCAGCTTTTCTTCTTTTCTCATATAAATAAATAAAGATACAAGCAAAAATTATATTGTGTCACACATTTTTGATATGTCATATTTTTATTATTAAGAACAGAAATTTCCACTGGTTTTCTTCTTTGGTCCGTGGATTATTTAGAGGTTTATGTTGATTAGATTTTTGGCACTGGGATGGAATACTTGGGATAACAAATTTAAAAGAAGAAAACATTTGTTTTAGCTTATGATTTCAAAGGCAGAAGTCCATGGTTTATCAGGTGCGATGCTTTTGGGCGGATAGTGAAGGAGTGCACCGGAGACGTGTGTGCTTATTCCAGGGTGACGAGAAAGCCAAGGGAGAGGGAAAGGGGCTCAAATCTCATGGTTCCCTCAAGGCACAACGCCAGTGATACAACTTCCTCTCGCCCCCCTCACAGCTTCCTGAGCGGGTCACAGCTTGGCAGCCAAACACAACATATGAGGAAACGCCTAAGCCAGAGGGGGATTTATGACTCAATTTCCAAATATTTGGTGGTATTATAGCCACTTTAGTTAGGGTTAGGGATTCTTAATTTAATTTGATATCAGCAGAGGAAATTCTGAGTGACTTTGGTTCTTGGGATTTTCTTAAAATTTTCTTTTTGGCACAATGTTTTCAGATTTGGGAAATGTTTCATTGTGAAACATGATGATACCTCATCATCATCATGGACTGTTCTAACTATGTCTGCAGATAAAGTAGGTTTGTCAATTTCTTTTTCAGATCTTTCATATACTTTTCTCTTTATTTATTTATTTATTTATTTATTTATTTATTTATTTATTTGAGGCAGAATCTCACTGTGTAGTTCAGCCTGGCCTTGACTTACTTTGTAGCTGAAGGTGCCTCAAATTGGTGGCAATCCTCTTGCCTCTGCCTCCAGAGCACTGGGATGACAGGTGTATGCCACAGCACCCAACATCTTTCAGATACTTATAGATTTTTTTTTTAATGTTCTCTATTGGTTATCAAGGGTATTGTGTTCAAGTTTCTCTCTGGGATTGCAATTTTATCTGTTTCTGTTTTTAGTTCTGTTTGTCTTTGCTTTACATATTTTAAGTGATATGAAAGATATATGTAAGTTAACATTTGTTCTATTTCCTACATTATCATTATAAAGTCATTTTCAATAAAAAACAAACCATATTCTTAATATGAAATGCACCAACATATTAATTACAGCATGACGCTAGAGTACTGCTCATGCTGTGAAGGCTACTCGGGCTGTTATCAGGGTAACCATGCAGTTTTCTTCTGGTAAGTACTTATAAGGTATCTTTTTCCATTCTTTACTTCTAATTTTTTTGTAGGGAAGTGTTTAAGACAAAGTCTCGCTTTGTAGTTCAGGCTGGCCCTGAATTCACTATATAGCCCAGGCTAACCTTGAACTCATGGTGATCCTCCTGCCTCAGCCTCCTGAGGGCTGGGGTTACAAGCATGCACCACTATGCAGTGCAATTGTTTGTATTTTTATATTTAAAGGACATTTAATTGGATTTTAGTGTTTTCGTCTACTCTGATTATTCATATTTTAATTGACATAGTCCCCTTATATTTATTGTACTCACTGAGATAGCTTGGTTTATATTTAATCTCTTTCTACTTGCTTCTACTTTTAATCTGTCCTATTTTATATCTTTTTCTTCTCCTTTCTTTTATATTAATTTACTGTCTCTTCTTCTCTGTTAGCTTTTTAGTTATGCATTTTCTTATTCTTCTAGTGATCACTCTGGCTTACTTCTTGAAGTTGGTACTTTTCCCATTTCTGAAATATTGCACAGACCTTAACTCTGTCAACCACTTCTGGCAATTTTTGTCATTTGTATAATAAATTTTAATTCTGCAAATATTTAAAACTCCCTAAGACATCGCTATTACTATTTCTTGCAGCCCATGCTCTATTTCTTCACACGTTTGCTCTTTGAGTTGCTCCTCATTTCTCCCTCATTTTCTCATACACAACTGCCAGCCTGGGTGGTGACCCCATTCACTGGGCGGTGAAGCAGGGGCTCTCGTGGCCCCTAGAGGCAAAAGCTGAGGTGTAGCAAGAGCCACAGCGAACCAGAACCAAACGCCTGATCTGCCTGAGTGCCGCTTGAGCAACTCATGTACTGTTTCTGAGCCTCAGCCTCTGTCTCACAAAGGCGGGTTGTACACCTGCTTGTGGCCTTTCTTAAGATATACTCAAAATCAAATGAGATAATAGATGTGAAAACACTGCTCCAACTAAAACAGGGATTGCAGGCAAGGGAGTTAGCTCAGTGGTTCTGGCGCCTGTCTTGCAAGAGCAAGGACCCGGGTTCGATCCCAGGTAACCACATACCATACTGAGTGTGGAGACTCACGCCCCAGCAGCAACCAGTACCACATACCACAGTGCCGGGCGTGGTGGCTCACACCTGTAATCCCAGCACTCGGGAGGCAGAGGCAGGAGGATTGCTGTGATGTGAATTTGAGGCTGAGCTCAGGGCCAGCCTGAACCACAAAGCAAGACCCTGTCTCAAAATAAATAAATAAATAAATAAATAAAATTTTAAAAATAAATAAATAAATAAAACAGGGATTGCGAACTGGCCCATGGGCTGGATTAGCGCAGCAGATAAGTTTTTAGCGTTTTTAGACCTCTTTATTAAACCAAGCCACTGTTCTAAAAAGTTTACATTAGGCCAGGGATTTAGCTCAGTGGTTCTGGTTTCTGCCATGCAAGCACAAGGTCCCAAGTTCAATCCCTGGTAACCACTTACCACAGTGCCGGGCCTGGTGGCCTGTAATCCCAGCACTCAGGAGGCAGAGGCAGGAGGACTGCTGTGAGTTCGAGGCTGAGCTCAGGGCCAGCCTAAACTACAAAAGCAAGACCCTGTCTCAAAGAAAAAAAAATTACATTATAAGATTGATTTTTTTTTTTTTTACCTTTCTCCCTGGGTAAAAAAAAAAATCTGAATTTCTGGCACCTGTATACCTGACTTCTTCCCCCCTGTGACCAGGGTCTGGAGCCAAATGGCACATCCTGTGCCTGAGCACCATCAGTGCTATGTCGAAGCACACAGTTCTCCACACATACACATCTGCACTAATATCATCACTCTGGCAACCCTCTGCCTCCATATCTCAGTTTGTGGCCTTGCTAAAGCATTGTATCAGTACTAGCTGTTATTACTCATTTAAAAGCCAGGGACACATGGGGACAGAGCTTTCTAGTGTTAAGTGTTGCTAAGCGCTAAAACAGGTGACTGAGGGAGGTTGTAGAAACACTTTCCCTGGAGGCCTAAAAATAAAACAGATCCATGCACCGCCTCTCCACCCTGCAGAGGAAGGGCAGAGTGATGGTACCAGGTTTCTTCCAGGTTTAAACTGGCTGGGAGGAGGCGAAGCTCTTTTAGAATCTATTGAAGGGAGGTCGATGTATAATAGATACATTATGTAGATTATATATTGTAATGCAGCACTTAAAAATAAAAATTATCTTATAATATAAACCATGAAGGCTTTTTTCAAAAACAGGAGTGGCTTTGTCAAAATTTATTAAATTATTCTTTTATGACCTGCTAATTTTATTGTATAGAAATTATATTTCAGGTTTTTTAAAAGCACAAATAAAAACCAAAACTTACACAAGGAAACAGAGAATAAATTATAATTCGAATCTATATCAGGTACCGATATGTGGCAGATACTGAACTTAAACATGTATCTGGACAGGTGAGTTATTTCCCCCTCACAATATCTTGTAGGGAAGATGATCTATTGTCCTCATCCTGCCAGGTGTTGAAATGGAAGTCCAAGGTTAAGAAATAATGTACTAAGTTCACCAGCCTGGAATCGGGGGGTGGGGGGGACCCATGCTCCACCTCCAGATGGGAGGAGTCCTGCACCTCATTTCTCACTGTGCTCTGCGTCAATCTCTTAGATGAATGGAAGAATATTCATTACTATAAGCTCGAGGAGGGAGAGACAGTGGAAAGGTAACTTTCTGTAATATCAGTCTGAGTGTCTGTAGTTGAGCTCATTTTGCTAATTTAATATGCAGAGAACCGAAGGTGCTCTGAGAGTCACCGCTAGGATCTGATGACATGGTGATCAAACTCTGCCCTAGAGGGAACGGGTTCTTCTGAGAAAGAGAGCTTGCTCTTTGCTGAGAGAAGCCACATTCTACCTGGCCTTTGTAGTACTTTTATTTTCTACCAGGACATCTCATGACAAGATTTTCCATCTTCATCAAACAAGCTCTGATCCACCCAACCAGGTCTGTGTGTCTTTCAACAAATCCTTGATTTAAGAAGCTATTAAAACTTAAAAGAATCCTCCAACCAAGAAAGTGGAAAGGGAACATGTGCTGTGGGTTAATCTGAAATTGGAGTTAATAACTCCAAAGTTCTGCAGTTTGTAATCAATGATTATTGTAAGCATGTATTTTCTTGCTGGCACTGCCAGAAACATAAGTCCTAACTGTCATGAACATAGCTGTTTATCTTACCTGTTATATTGCAAAGGAGATATCTTGATATCTACCTGCAACACTTCCTATCTGCCCAGGGCTTGAACCCATTCTGGAATTTAACATGAGCATTTCTGATGCATCCCACATCACAGGCCATCAGCTGCCTCACAGAGGCTCCATGCTGGTGGTGAGGACCAGCATGAGGGTTTTTAACTTTTCCCCTCCGATGTGACCTGCTGCTACCTGGGCAAAAATATAAAATGGCAGACAAACAGGTAGAACATCAGTCCAGGAAAATGTTAGCCATGAGTGGTTTTATTTTTTTTCAGTCCAAGCGAACTCCTCCTTGGCTGCCTCTGCCCTGAACCGATGCCCACTCCAAGTACCTACCCTTACCTGCTCCTCCTTGGAGCTAATGCTCTTATCCTGAACAAATGTGAACGCCAACTATTTGTCTTCCTTATCTAACTGACCTAACCTAAAATTAATATTTGAACTTGCTATAGACTAGTCAATAACAATGATATCATATGTAACCAATCAGTGGTTTGACCTGCTTATGTACTTATTTCCTACTTGCAAACCCTCTATAAACAGTACAAAGACCACCCCCAAAAAATCTACTTAGTACTCTAAGGAATTGCAACCAGGCCCACTGACATAAATAAAGTTTAATTCTGCGTCCAAGTCTTGAGTGCCTTCAGTATTTCCCATTTGTTATAAAAATACATATGTACTCAAAGTTATTCTGAATGTCACAGAGACACGGCAACTTAGAAACCTTTGCTCCAATCCAGATTCTAAGGACCCAAAGTAACCTTCAAGATGAAGGTTATCCTAGCAGACCACTCATGTAGTTTTATTTTTATTTTCTCTTAGTGGCTAGATGTCCACCTTTGATTTCTTCTTGTGTCCTAGGAAGTTGGTTCTGAAAAACACCTTTCAGGAGATGCTGACTCTGCTGGTTCTCATTTCTGGAACTCCCGTGTACTCCTCGTGGCTATCTCTGTCATTTACATTTCTGAACCAGGACAGACACACACACACACACACACACCTGAGCATGCCTCATCATGAAAAAATGCTTTTTGACCAGCTTAGTCTTCATTTCTCACAGACTTGTATGACAGAAGTCTGTTCAGAATCCTTGTGGATGTGCAGTCTGTGTAAACACAGTGTTTACTGGACGACAGCTGATGGTTTGCATTGGGTGAGCTAGATGCTGGTGGAGAAATATAGTTCGTGCTTTCCTTCTCAACCTACGTACCCAAGGCAGTCTCCCCAGAAAGGTGGACAACTTTTTCTAGCTCATATAAATACACTGCACATAACAGTGACATCCTACCTGCTTAGCAGTGTCACTAAGGAGTCCAAAAGAATGATATATCAATAAATGAGAAATCGATGTCCCTATGCTGGTTTTATATCTCCAGTTATGTTATCTCTTTTTTCTCATCATTGAATAAAAATTTCAGTTTCCAGGTCTGCATTGGCTTGGAATAGTAAGAGCAGGATCCATTTCCTGTATTGTTTCATCTGTATTTCACAGGCTTCAGGTTTCTGCTCTGGAAAACTGAAAGGCAGAGAAGATGAGAATGGCTGTCTGCTACTTAATTCCTAACCATCATTTATATCTGGGGTCAAGCATCACTTCTTTAAGGACAGGCCAATTCCCTCTTATGTGTTCTTATAGCACTGCATTTCTCTTTTGGGACTTGCCACCATTGCAATTTAGTATTTAGTTGGGAATATCTATACCAATAAATATGTACCTAGTCTCCTAGAAAGCCTTAAGCATCATGATCATAGGTGCTATTCTATTTTTATTTAACCATCGCATCCGTATTGTCTGGTACAATGGAAATACTTGTTTAAAATTCATTTTTTACATCTTTCATTAAATCTATACCTGCCATTTTTTTTTAAGATTTTACCATTTATGGCAACTTTTCTCCCCATGCATTGGGAGGAGATGGGACCTCGGTTATTAGAAGGAATTGAGCATAAACCCCCCTCTACAGGAAGCACAATTAAGAATGTTCCCAGCAGGAAGGCTCCTCTCCAGGAAGCAGAGAGCTGTCAGGACAAGTGACCTTTCTAATCATGCCTGACATTTCCCAGCCTTGAAGGCAGAAGGGCTGCCCTTCTTCCGGAGGCGCTGTGTTGACTGTGTCACCCCAGACACCTGCGTCGGAGGCTGCGGTAACTTGGCCTCCAACCAGGAGATGAATCAGAGCATGTAAATGGCTTTGTTTCCCAGGAAAAGAGAAAACACAGAGCAGGGGGCTTAGGTAGATGGTGACTGTGTCTAAGCCTGGGGCTGAAAGGCATTGGAGGAGGATACTGGCTCCCCTGGGATTAACCTCTTCCACAGAGCTCAGGTGATGCAGATCAGACAGGCTTTGGAAGAGGAAAGAAAACAGACAGGACCATCTTCCAGCCCCTTCTGGCCCAAGGGGACCATAATGACTCACTTTCTATCCATCTCAGTCTGAAAACAGCAATATTTTTTCCCTGATATAAAAAACAATGTATGGGGCTGGGGATTTAGCTCAGTGGTTTCGGCGCCTGTCTTGCAAGCACAAGGGCCTGGATTTGATCCCTGGTAACCACATACAATACTGGGCATGGAAACTCACACCCAACAGCAATCAGTACCACATTCCACAGTGCCAGTTGTGGTGGCTCAGGCCTGTTATCCTACCACTCGGGAGGTAGAGGCAGGAGGATTGCTGTGATGTGAGTTTGAGGCTGAGCTCAGAGCCAGCCTGAACTACAAAGGGAGACCCTGTCTCAAAACAAACAAGCAAAAAAACAATGTATGTTTGGTCTAAAGAGGTCATAAAATATATAAAGGTATAAAGAAGAAAGAAATATTTACACTTAATCCCATCACCTAGAGATACACTAATAACATTTCGAGGACATTTGTATGCATCTACCCAGTATTTTGAAGTAAAATACAACCCTTTCATCAGTACTGTTTTGTAAATACTATCTATGAAGCTGTTCAGCTGCATTTTTAGTTTGATATCTTGAACCCATTTCTATGTCAGTAAAATTCACACTGAACAAAGTCCTTTTTCATGCTTTCACTGTGATTCACTATCTGGATGGAGCCTCCTGAAGTCTCTTTTTTCTTTTTCCCAGATAGGGGATTGAATCTAGAGGTTTGCATTGAGTTGCATCCAAACATTTTTTGAACTTTTTTTCCAACGTGTTTTTTTAATATTTTCCCAAGACACAATCTCATTAGTTGCTAAGTTTTCCCTGGCTGGGCTTGAACTTGCAATCTTCTGCTTCTGCCTGACAAAATATACTAGAATGTACATACTGAGTTTTCAGAAAACTAAGAATACTTCGGTATAGCCTATTTCTAAGCATAAAATGGAGAACTGAATATATTTTTGCTATCAATTTCTGAAAAGTTTACATCAACGCTTGTTTTGTGAATTCACTTGCCCTTTTCCCCATCTTTGAGGTGTTAAGCTTTCTGATACTGAGTTTTAAGTACTTCCTATATAATAAGAATATTTTATGTATATATGCAATATTTTAAAATATAGCCATATCATAAATACTGCTTTGCTAGCTGCTATTTTTTTTTTTTTTTAGACAGGGTCTTGCTTTGTAGTACAGGCTGTCCCTGAGCTCAGCCTCAAACTCACATCACAGCAATTACAGGGGTGAGCTACCATGCCTGGCACTGTGGTATGTGGTACTGATTGCTGCTGGCTGCTAGTCTTCACACCCAGTATTGTGTGTGGTTACCAGGTATCGAACCTGGGTCCTTGAGCTTGCAAGACAGGCACCAGAACCATTGAGCTAAATCCCCAGCCTTGTTAGCGGCTTTTTTAACAATTTATCATCATGCAGTTTATACTTATTTTACCTGATTTACCACTGGCTTCACTTTTATGTGGTTTCTGCTGTGAAAAGTAAACATTCAGCTGTTATCTGAAAAACATGTGACTCCAGCTGCTTTTGGAATCATGTATACTAAGGCCTCCTCTACTCAGTGTTTGTGAAAATATTTTCTTTTTGTGTATTCTCAGTGTTTCAGTTCTCATAGTCTTTTGACAACTTCTTTGGACTGATGTTATCTTTATTTTTGCACCGAGTGGCTCCTTCCCATTCTCCGAGTCTCAGACACCATCTCCTGGACTGTAGGAGTCGTTTGGTGGTAGAGCACTTGGCTCTGGATTCAATTCCTGAATGGAAAAAAATAGTCACACACACCCCGAAAACCCTTTTGGGGTTGCATGACCCAAAGAAGGTTTCCTTGACCTCCATTCTTCTTTTTCTTTGCATTTTGTTGATTCCCTTTTATAACTGTTACTAAGAAAGACAATTCAAAGTTTGAACACATTTTTTTTTTTTTTTTTTTTTGAGACAGGGTCTCGCTTTGTAGTTCAGGCTGGCCCTGAGCTCAGCCTCAAACTCACATCACAGCAATCCTTCTGCCTCTGCCTCCCAAGTGCTGGGATTACAGGCATGAGCCACCAGGCCCAGAACTGTGGTATGTGATACTGATTGCTGCTGGGCGTAAGTCTCCACACCCAGTCTTGTATGTGGTTACTAAGGATCGAACCTGGGCCCTTGTGCTTGCAAGACAGGCGCTGGAACCACTGAGCTAAATCCCCGGCCCTGACTACATATTCTTTTTTTTTTTTT